>CAUYON010112019.1:0-24834 GCA_963573935.1 Arctocebus calabarensis | reverse complement strand
AAGGTTGCTCCAGTGTCCAAAAGAAATTTTATCTCCTGGCACTCCACTATAAGGCAAACCTGGGGCTCTTGAGGGGTGATGACACAAGCTGGAGCCATGAGAATTTGCCCCAGGCACCCTCAGTCCAGTTTGGGCTCTGATAGGGTCACTGTCCCAGGAGGCCTTCCCCTCTGAGGACAGGCCACCCTCCAGTGGTGACCCTTGCATTCTGGACAGGGGCCAGGTGGCTTGCCCAGCCAGTGGTGCTGCTAGGGGCAGTCTTTTCTGAAGTGGCCAGTCCGACCACATTGGAAGCACTTGTTTTTAGCTCCTCTGGTTTCCCTCTGCCCCTGAAAGTTGTTTGTTTGTTGGAGTGCCATTACTAGAGCTGTCATTCTTTTCTGTTCCTTTCTTTCTTTTCCTCCTTTCTCTCCAGGTCTCGGTTATAAAAGACCATAGTGGCCATTTTAAGAAGATTCTCCAGGTTATGCTCTGGGCCTAGAGCCAATTTCTGGAGTTTTCTTTGAATGTCTGGAGCCGCTTGAGTGATAAATTTGTCTTTTAAAATAATCTGACCCTCTATGGAGTCAGGTGTTAATTGGGTGTGTTTTCTCATTGCCTCCCTAAGCCTTTTTTTAAATTAAATCATAGCTGCATACACTAGTGCAATCAAGGGGCACAATGTGCTGGTTTCATATACAATCTGAAATGTTTTCATCAAACTGCTCAACATAGCCTTCGGAATGCATTTTCATAGAACTCATTAAGGCACAATTACCAATGATTATCGGTTCACTAAGGTGTCTACCTGGAAAACTCTTTGTTAATCTTTGATTTATGTTGTTATAAAAAGTATTAAGGTAGCTTTAAACATATTGAAATATTTAGAGGTTTTACCAACTCAGAATGACCTTACCATTTAGGCTAAATTAATATAATGCTAATATTTACTCTATTAGAAAAGCTTTTATCTTTGAAGAAGAAAAGTGAAAGAAAAGTCCAAGAATTCACTTACCTTTGGCATCTCAGGGGTTAACAGGAGCTACATTAGAATTTTTAAAAATTAAAATTCCTTTCAAATAGTTTTATATCCCACTTGAGTCCTATTATGTATTTTTTTTACATTAGGACCAAACAAGCTCCTGAATATAAAATCAAACTGGGATTTGCTCCTGAACAAGGTGAAGGGAAAAACAGATGTTTTTTTCATGATTGTATTTGGGTTTATTAGGAAAATCTACTTTGGGTTAAAACACTTTTCATAAGCATTGAAGACAAGGTGTTCCATTCTATGGAATAAAGTAGAATATGGAGTAAAGCCCAACTTGGTCTGGCTTGGTCCAAGTCCCCTCACCATTGTACCCAGACAACATTTACTTACTTGAGTGCTTTTCAGCCTGCTGCCCCCACTCCTCACAGCCTACCAAATTCCTCCCTCAACCCCAGACTTTAATGTTCAGATAAAGTCCTTCCATCTTCTGGGTCTCAGTGGGATCATTTGGAAATGATCCTCCACTCTCACTACATTTTAAATTAAGGGTTATCATGTGATCTCTTCAAACCAGGTACCGGGCTGAGTGCTTCACAGGTGTCATTGTAACAACCCTATGAAGTAGGTAATATTGTTAGCCCCATTGTACAGGTAGAGAAACAGGTTTTAATGTCTAATTTTCTCTGGATTATGTAGCAGGAAAATAGCAGAGTCAGGATGTCAACCCATTTCTGTTTGATTCCAAAACTTGAGTTCTTGCCCACCACTTTATTCTGCTTTCTCTGAATTCTTCATGGTGCTCTTTTATGTCACTCCTTTGTGACTTAAATTGGCTTCCATCTTGTTGGTTTTTATTTTACTTATTTATGTATTTTTTTGAGATAGAGTCTCACTCTATCATCCTGGGTAGAGTGCTGTGATGTCATAGCTCATAGCAACCTCAAACTATAGGGGTTCAAGCAATCCTCTTGCCTCAGCCTCCAGAGTAGCTGGGATTATAGGCACCTGCTGCAATGCCCAGTTAGTTTTCTACTTTTGGTAGAGACAGGGTCTTGTTCTCGCTCAGGATGGTCTCAGACTCCTCAAGCAATCCACCTGCCTCAGCCCCCCATGGTGGTAGGAATACCAGGTGTGAGTCACTGTGACCAGGAACTTCATTTTAATTAAGAAAAATATTTCAGTATTTGTAGTTTTTCCTTCTATACTTCTCCTTGATTTTTGATTGGACTACGAAGACTTTTGTGGGCCAAAGATCATGTGTCTTTCTTGGTAGTCCCATTTGGTTTCTAATGCACTGTCTTTTACACAGCTGATGCTTTTTGGGAATTTCTTATAGAAGTAACAGTGAAATAGATTGCTTAGAATAAAATGGATTTCCCAACTCTTGAAGGTCTGAATTAGCAAATAATTTAGGTTTTCTCTCCTCACAGAGTATTATAGACTGGAAGTTTATGTCTCTTCACCCCCTCAAATTCACATGTTGAAGCTCTAACTTGTAATGTGATGTATTTGGAGGTGGGCCCTTTGGGAAGTGATTAGGATTAGATGAGGCCATGAGAGTGTGGTCCCCATGATGGCATTAGCGGCCTTAGAAGAGGAAGCAAGAGAAATTTCTCTCTGCTGTGTGAGGAAGTGATGAGCAGGTGGCCGTTTGTAAGCCAGGAAGGCCCTGGGTAGCACCCTGCACTCAGACTTCTCAGCCTCCAGAACTGTGGCAAAATAAGTGTCTATTGTTTAAGTCACCCAGGCCATGGCATTTTGTGATAGCAGCCCAAGCAGAGTAAGATACAGAGGTATATTAGAATCGAGAGGCATTTAGAACATTCATGGAGTATAAGATAAAAGGAAAACACCAGCAGGAGCACCCCGAGAGTGAAGGGCCCGAGGAAGCCCTCATCTTAGACAGACACAGCCCCCATGAAGTGGGTCTGCCGGGAGAGCAGTCAGAGCGTGCCTGCGTATGGAAAAAGATGCAAATGTATTATCAAACACAGACAAGCAATTAACATCTTTACTTCAGTCTCAAATAATGGGACAGGGAGGTCACAGGGCATTCTTCTTATCTGGCTAGTTCTTTCAGAGGCCTGTCCACCAGAGCACAGTGGCCTCTCGACTCCTGCTGCCCACACGCTCCTGCTCACTGTGCATGCTCACGTTCTGCTCGTCCCGTACAGTCTACCTTCAGGTGGACATCTGAGCACTGCTAGGCTAGTGTGTGGACACAACATCTTCCTTAGATTTGTGTGTTAGCTAGTCAAAGTTGTAGCTGAGTGAGATTATTCTGGAAATTCTAATGAAAGTCGTTGGGGAAGATTTGGGAGGTAACTTGGTGTTCAGGCACCTGAGTGAGTTGAAGATTGGACGAGTGCCCCATGCCGGCCTTGACAAAGGGCATGTGAGCCTTGTAATAATGGTCTTCAAGTTATAGTGGCAAGGATGGGAAGTGACAGGAGAGCTGTAGGCCTTTCAATGTTACTGTGATGGTTGATGGAACTGTTGGGCACTGTTCCTGGTTTACCTGCCCTATCTTATTTGATTCCTCCAATAACTTCTGAAACAAGAACTTTGAAGAATTCACATTTCAGAGGAAATTGAGACAGGGAGAGCATTAATTATGTGCCCAACGTTACAAAGGATAAATGGCTGAGGCAGCAGTTGAGTCTACAGACTGGTTCTAGAGTGTGTGCTCATACTCACTGTCCTCTATAGCTCTAGGATGGAGGCGTCATGGTACAGACTCCCTGACCCCTTCCTTCCTGGACAGGGTCCAAACTAGATGACTTGCCAGTTACTGCTGGTTGGTGACTTTCTAGGGATCGCTATTGGAAGTAGCAATTTTTCATATGCTAGTGCATTTGGCACTTCCTTGATTTCCAAGTGCATGTATAGAGGGAATATATGGACAATTTTGAGTGCAAGGTAGCATAAGAGAAGGTCTTGTGGCAAAATTGAAAAGGGAAATTCCAACATCAGTTCTTACAGAGCTGATATGGGTTAGGTTATGGCAGAATTACCAATAACCCCTCAATCTCTGTAGCCTAAGGGAATGTATTCTGTTTCTAATGCTACATATACAGTGCAGGCCAGTAGGATGCCCTAAAGTCACTCAAGGGCTTCAGAATGACAGAGCTCCATGTTGATAAGGATGGCCATATTTGAGGGGCATTGGTTCCAGGACCCCCGGGGATACCAAAATCCAATAGTTGCTCACAAGTCCTTTATTAAAAGTGGGGCAGTATTTGCATATAACCCAAGTACATCCTCCTGTGTATTTTAAATCATCTCTAGGTTACTTAACATCTAATTCACTGTAGATGGTATGTAAATAGTGGTTATACCATATTATTTAGGGAATAATGGCAAGAAAAAAATCTGTACATGTTCATTACAGGTCCAACTATCCATTTAAGTAAATAGTTTTGTTGCACAATTGGATAGCTCCATGGATGTGGAACCTGTGGATATATAGGGCTGACTGTACTATAAGGTCACCACAGTAGAGAAGTAAAGAGGTAAACCTTGCACCAGCAGGTAAATTGGCCCCTTGGAAGTGATTCACGTGACCTCTGTTGACATTTCATTGATACATCCAAGCCTCATTTCCAGAGTGGAAAAGTGTTAGCATAGGATCTGTCTGGAAGGAGAAGAATAAGAGAGAGCTGAAGACCAGCACCCAGAGCCCAGACAGGCTAAAGCAGAGTGTTGATCCTGAGTCAGCAGTGGGTTGGTGACGAATTCAGCATAATGCAGTTTGCAGACACGATTGACAGTCGCAAATGGAACTATCACATGCTTTTTCCCTCCAGAATTGCTCATTCCAGCTGAGGGAGACTGAGAAGATGTCCAGAGAAAACATCATCATTTAAAAATACTATCATTAAAAAGTATTTCCTACTCTTTGGGTAAACCAAGAACCATTATGTGGTTGCGTGGTATCATGGAGAACAAACTCTCCCTGTGTTTCTGTCCATGCTTGGCATGACCAAACTTTATGACCATTTCATCTCAAAACAAAACAGTCCACATGCAAGAATTGCAAGAATTCTGATTCATAATCCTCAGTTCATAAAGTTTTATCAAGTCTCAACATTGAAACTCAATTTACTTATATCCCTGGAAATAACATTATATGTTCCCCCCTCCCCTTCTTAGTTTGGGTTATGAGCTCTCTTCAGATTGATAAGAAAGCTTCTGTTTTCTAACCTAGTTAATGAATGCTCTTTCTTTACAATTTCTTTACAATTGGAAGCAAAATTACTTTGGGCAGTTTCCTAGTTTGTCATGAAAGCTTGAAGTTAGCAGGTTTGGATTGTTTTCTTTCTCCCTCCTCCCTCCTTGCCTCTCTTACTCTTTCTCTCTTTCTTTTCTCCTTCTCTCCCTTCCTCCCTTTCCTTCTGATCATCCCTTTTCCAGCTCCACGGCCAGCCTCTGTCTGACCAACTCCTACTTACTCCTCAAAGCCTCCTGTCTGTTCTCGGGAAGCATTTCCTGCCCCTTCATACCAGTTTGTGTCTCTAGTGTGGGCTTCTGAGGTCTTCAGCACTTTCTCTTCAAAGCTCTTATGAAAATATATGACTGTTTGTGGAATTATCTGTCTAATGTCTTTCCCCCCAATAATACTGCAAGCTCTGTGAAAGCAGGTTCTAGGTTCCTCTTACTCCTTACTGTGGCTGTGGGTCCTAACACAACACCTTGGCCATGACAGGTGCTCCATGAACATTTGGATTTCCACTAAATGCTCTTACTTTCCCCCATTCTTGTGTTTGGGTGACTTGGTGGCTCTTTCTGGTGTTGAGAGGTGCAGGCCAGCTCAGGTGGGAATGAGCTGAAAGCAGAGAACTCGTCTAAAAAGGAGAGCAAACAGCAACAAAAATACATTCTTGATCAGGCGCGGTGGCTCACGCCTGTCTTCCTAGCACTCTGAGAGGCGTAGGTCGATGGATTGCTTGAGTTCAGGAGTTTGAGACCAGCCTGAGCAAGAGTGAGACCCCCATCTCTACTAAAAATAGAAAAACTAGGCCAGTGGGGTGGTAAGTGCCTATAGTCCCAGCTATTCAGGAGGCTGAGGCTAGAGGATAGTTTGAACCCAGGAATTTGAGGTTGCTGTGATCTATAATGCCATGGCACTCTTGCTAGGTGACAGAATGAGATTGTATCTCAAGAAAAAAAAGCCTATTTGCCTTTGTCTGGTTTTCTTAAAGTGTTGATATTTTGTGGATAGTGGTCAAGTTCCATTTTAGACCAATGTAAGCTTCTTGCTCCCAAACTATGAAGTTTAAAAATGGTATTGATGGAGTGGTACATGGGGACGCGGGCGGGGGAGAAGAGGGAGAAAAATCCATTTTTTCCACCAGTTACGTAAGGTCCTTTTCTGCTTGCCAGCACGTCTGATATGATAGACCGAAAGTACCATTTTCTTGGGAAAACAAACACAGACTTCTTTTTAAAAACACCTTTTGATACTTTATGAGTAGGGCTGGTGTATGTAACCGATCAAGACCAACATATGGCTTATTATGACATTTAGCTGATTAAAATAGTCTAGACATAAACTTGAGATTTCAGAAATGTTTAAGTAAGAAATAGATTTTAATGTACAGTAGATGTGTACTTAGTCCTGGGCCACCTGTATCCCAACAGGAATTACAGAACAGGAAGTACTTTTGACTCAAGAAGTGTGTCTGAAAATTAAGGTTGTAAATTAACAACAGCTTGTCCGTTAGATTATTTCAGCCATGAAGGACTCAGTATGTTTTAAAATGCTCGTGATTTTCAATACATTTCTGTGGCTCAGTTTAATAAAGAGTGATGCTGGGAATGCCTTTGGCTTGAAAGTCTGCAAAAGCACATTTTTAGAAAATCCCTGAGAATAAATAGTAGCTGCTAGTTAGGCTGTGGTAAAACACACCTGTGGCTAATGGAAAAGGAAAAGCTTGAGCCGCCCCTTGGCGTGGGCTGCTGGGCCTACCCTAGGGGCACTTCTGTGGCTTAGTGGACTGTGCCCCGCCTCGGCCCCAGTGCCAGGAGGAACAGCATTCATGTCCTGCTTCTAAGCTGTGGGTATGGCAGCTGTTCCTTCTAGATTCATTCTCCTAGTTTGTAACACGTGAATAAAGAGGCTTAATTAACACATGAGGTGGTTGTGAGGATTAATTGGCTAATGTTTGGGGCCAAGTACTCTGATGTGGAGCATATTATGATTAGTCATTAGGGCTATCCCAAGGCTCAATGTAGATCATGATTTTTGGTTAGCTTTTCTGTTAATCTGATCCTTCTGGGTAGTAGGAGGTGGGTGCATTCAGGAAAGGATGTAGGGTCTCTGGCTTTTGTCAGAGACAGAGAGAAAAAGAGAAGGAAGTGAGAGATTGAAGAAGGAAGAGTAGTAGCATTGGGAAAAAGGGAGGAGGAAGGAGGAAGACAGGAGAGGGAGGGAAGGAGGGAAGAGAAGAAAGAGAGGGTGCAAGAAAGTGGACACTTCTGAGGTCTCTGGGGCCTAGCTCCCAGGTGGTCTGTGAGTTTGGGAAAATACTGGAATTGACTGGGATCACTCAGGGTGGAGCAGAATGTGGTATTTTGCCTTTCTCCTGCAGCCAAACTATTGAGCTGGCGGAAAGCCATGGAGCTCACTATGTCCTGAGTCCACTCACCGTACTTCTTTTCCCAAGGCTTTAATTCTGTGACCTGTGTTAACCTTTTCCTTACTGAAGCGTTCAGTAGCTAGGACAGTGGCATGGTGGTCAGGAAAATTTGGTTCTTCTCCCAGTTTGATTTACACTGTGACTCTAAGTGGGGCTCGTCATTTATCTCACTGATTTCCTCCACTGGTAAATGAGGAGGATGAGATGACCCCCGGTGTATCTGTTAGCTTTTGCTGCACGACAAACCACCCCCAAACTTGGTGGTTTAATATAGCAAACATTTATTCAGCTCACTGTTTTGTGGGTTGGCATTTGGGACTCGACTCCTCTGAGTGGTTTTGCTGATCTAGACTGGCCTCTGCTGACCTCAGTGGGGCTCACTCATGTGTCTGAGGTCAGCTGGTGGGGCAGCTGTGGCCAGCTGGCTTACAATGGCCATGTCTGGATGATGGGATGACTGGAGCCTTTCTTTATCGGGCTCATTAATTCTCCAGCAGACTAATCCAGGATGATTCACATGATGGTCGAAGGTCCAAAGAGAGCGGAAGATGCCAAGTCTCCGGAGGTCTAGGCTAGAACTGTCATGATAAGTCAGGGACCAGCCCAGATGGGAGGGTGGGGACCAAATAGACTATTCTTCTGGATGGGAGCTGCTCCAGACTACTGTGGCCAATGTTTTCTTCAGATTACCTCTTCAAGGTAACTTTCAGTCCACTTAGACAATAAACAGAAATTAGGACAAATAGGAAAACAGCATCTGTTTTTTTGAGAGGGGGATTGTGGTCAGCTTTGAGAACTTGAGCTTATACAAGTCCTGGCGGTTGTTTTGAATTTATTATGTGACTTTATATCAGTTTTTCAAACTTTTCATTGATTTTTCGCTGCTTTACCCCACTTCTTTTGCTCAGCTGTTATGAAAAAAATAATCAAGGAGTTAAAGAATTTTATAGAGAGGTGTATGTAGGTACAAAGTCAGGAGAATAGGGGCATTTGCTAAATAACTATGGAATGCAAAACTGAATACCTGTGTTAATACATGCTTATGTCCTTTAGTTTTTTTGCAACACAAATTTTTACGCCTTGTAAAATTTAGAAAAGGAACAAAAAGATTAAAATAGAAATCATCTTTTAATGGAGGTAATAATATGTAACTTAATATTTTATTGTAGTTTCATCAAGAATATTTTTCATGGCTTGGCGCCTGTAACTCAAGTGACTAGGGCACCAGCCACATATACCAGAGCTGGCCAGTTCGAATCCAATTGGGGCCTGCTGAACAGCAATGACAACTACAACCAAAAAATAGCCAGGCATTGTGGCGGTTGCCTGTAGTCCCAGCTATTTGGGAGGCTAAGGCAAAAGAATTGGCTTGAGCGTAAGCCCAAGAGTCTGAGGTTGCTGTCGGCTGTGATGCCACGGCCCTCTACTGAGGGTAATGGCTTGAAACTCGGTCTCAAAAAAAAAAAAAAAAGAATTTGTTTCGTGAATATAAATATGTCTGTTATAAACATGAGATCCTACTGTAATAATGCTTTTATAATTTGTTCTACCACTTCAGTAAATACACATATTCTGTCTCAGTTTTGAAGACTGCACATTATTCTGGTATACACATGTGCCACAATTTACTGCACTAATTCCCCACTGTTGGCCATTTAAATATTTTCTGGTTCTGAAAAATTATTTTAAAAAACATCAACTGAACATTTTAGTGCTAACTTCTGTAAACCCATTCTTAACTATTTCCTTAGGTTGTATTTCTAGAAAAGGTGTCACTATGTCAGAGGGTAGGCATATTTTAACGACTTTTGATTTATTCTAACAAATCTCAAGAAAAGTTTCACCAGTTGCTGGCACATTACTTATTGATAAGAATGCCTGAATTCTTTAGCCTGCCATGTTCAACACAAATTTACAAATGTTTCTGAATCCCTCTGTGATGGCTATATATCTCATTGGAGGTTATAAAGCTCTCAAAATAAACACATTGCAGATCTGGAAAGAATCTCAAAAGTCATTAAGTCTAACCCCATAGGCAAAGCTCAAATGCTAGCACCTTCTCACTGCATTCACTTAAAAGTATTGGGTTTAAAGAAACACAACAGATATAGCATTAGGTGTATCTGACAAATATCAGCCCCACTTAAAGCTGTTGAGCATGACTGAGTTTCTGCTCTTTCTGGGACAAGGTAAGGTGGGAGAACAGACCTCCAAATGGCCCTGGTTTCCAAAAAGGAGGAGAATGACTCCTTCTGTGGCTCACTTGCTCATGGCTCTTGACATAGCATGCTAAAATAATCAGCAAAATCTATGCTCTGTGCCTGGGTTTTGAGAGAAACTACCAATGTGGGGCTAGAGCATTCTTTCATTAGAAGGGAAAATGGTGAACGATAAAATAAAAGCATCTGAAATAAGAATAAGACACAGATTAATTCCACTACAATATTTTTTTCCATTCTTTACAAATTTTAGAACCTAGAGCAACTAGTATTTCTTAATTCCCCTTAGTGTTCAGACTTAATCCTTATCTTTTTCTTTGGCATGAAGTTCAAGTTCAGAAAGAGAATTGATAAAAACAAAAAGATACTCACACACATATCTATCATTCAGTTTGATTTTTTTCATGGACCTTACATAGTCCTTCTTCCATAGGGAAGATAGATTGCAAACTGGTGGTTTTACCTGTTCACACTCCTGTCAAAGTGTGGTATTGTCAATTTCCTGACCAAGTATACACTTCAGGTCAACACCTGGTGAACACACTTCCCCTGCAATAACCAAAGCGTTTTGATTGGGCCAACCTTGTCAGCCTGACTCCTTCTTCCCTTACAATAAGTTATTTTCTAGGAAATTTTCATTCAATGTATTTTCCTGATGGGCCCCCTGACTAGACACATCGATGTAGATTTGAATTGTAGCTAGCGGATGTGCTTCCGGCTCAAGCTAAGCGCTCTAATGCATATTTTTTTGAAAAATACAACATTTACCAAATTCCTAGCATTTTGGTTCCGCTCCTATTTTTCCCTCAGAATCCCCAAAAGCATTTACTTAGAGGTTCTCTTAGTTTCCTTATAAAATTCACTGGTGCATGAAGACCTGAGTCACCTACTATAGCGGTCTGCTTTGTTCATAATCTCCTCATTTTTGTTTCTCTATGGTAATATATTTTTTAAGAGATGATATAAGTGAAGCAATAATCCAGAGTTTCATGTTTCCTGTCACCTGTTGACAGTCTCTCTCATTTATAGGCTGTGTCCTCATGGTTTCTCTTTTTTTCCTTGAATGTGATGAAAAAGCCCTTTTTGTTTTCTTGCACATTTGTTTCTAAACTTAGTTCACTCTGGCTATGTCCTCTGGCAGTGTTAATATAATTAACCACCACCACAATGATGGCTATTTCAGGGCTCCCAGCATCCTTACTGTTTATTAACATGGAGAAGATCAGTTATGCCAAAGAAGTGTCCAAGTTGGAAGAAAATGTCTTCTAGGATTCCAGGGTAGACTTAAAAGACACGAAAAAGAAACTTGGTTTAAAATTTCCCAAGGTAGGGGCAATTTTACTTATAAAAATGACAAGGAATTTTTTTGGTTATGTTCAGTTTGAGGGGAATTTAGGGACTACATATGTTCTTTCAAAGCACTTCTATTCAAGGCCTCACACAAATATTCTTTGCTCTGAGTGGTATTCCCTGACCCAAAGCTCTGGATGCTTTCTCTCTTCCCTGACCCCTGATGGCACTTAGTGCATTTTTTACACGGTAAGAATCTGGAGTCTACTTGGTTGCATGTTTGTTTATTTGTTTTCCCCCTTGATCATATCTCAGAAACTTTGCCATTGTCAGTTCTTTGAGGCAGGAATCTGGGCTTATCCATCTCTCTCTCCCAAGGCGGTACAAGGCCTGACACTCAGTAAGCTCTCAGTCAATGCTTGTTAAATGAAGGAATGGGCCAGAGAAGGAAGAAAAGACAACTTACCCAGAGGGAAGCTCTCTAGAAATAAGTATGCATAGTGGACCAACAAAATGAGAAGAATGCTCTAGGAGAATCTTAAATCTTGAAAATCTCAAGTTTCCTCCTTCTCAGTTGTTTTCTAATCCATTCAATTTGATTCAATATAATATTATGTAATAAGCTTTGGTAGTGATCTGACATTGTGAGGGATATCAAGAAAAATAAACCTGGTATCTTCCCTCAAAGAACCTGCAGTCTGGGCTTGGCACCTGTAGCTCAGTGAGTAGGATGCCGGCCACATCCACTGAGGCTGGTGGGTTCGAGATTGGCCCAGGCCTCCTAAATAACCATGACAACTGCAACCAAAAATAGCTGGGGATTGTGGTGGGCACTTGTAGTCCCAGCTACTTGGGAGGCTGAGGCCAGAGAATCACTTAAGCCCACGAGTTGGAGGTTGCTGTGGGCTGTGATGCCACAGCACTCTACCAAGGGTAACATAGTGACACTGTCTCAGAAAAAAATAAAAAAGAACCTGCAGTCTAGTAGAGTGGACAAGTGTGTGACAGATGATGACAGGACATTGCAATAAGCTCCATACAAGGTGTCCAAGGCTTCGAAGTAGTGCAGGAGATGGCACGACCGAACTGGGGAGAGGGGACGGGTCTCCTCATCTCCTTGGGTTTTCTGAGAGTTTTCTAGATGGATGAGGGAATATATATAGGTTGTATGATGTGTGGAAAATTTGTTCCAGGCAGAGTTGACAGAGTAAAAGAAGGTACAGAACCAGAGCACAGCATGGAATATTTGGGGAAATAAAAACCACTGCCGAACACAGAGGACAAGTTGAAGAGTATCGAATGTTGGAACTGGGAGGAGAGGAGAGGACAAAACGTGAAGACCTCATGTTGGCTTCATGAAAATGTTTGCACTATAGCTTTCAAATTGTCCTTTTTCTAAAGCAGGAATTTAATTTAGCTTCTGTGTGCTGATGAAATCCACTGCCCTCCCCCCCCATATTGTGCTATAAGAAATTATTAAAAATTCAATTTGATCATCATTTTTCAAGGTAAAAGCTCCCTGAGAGCAGAATCTCCTTTTGTAGCATGTGCTGTCACGTGAATGATCATCCTGTGTTGTGATCTTGTGGCTACAAAATAACCTTCCGTTTTCTTCTTTGCCAGAGGTCTGAACTTCCTGGAAATCCTACAGAGAAAGGTGGCAATTCGGACAAAAAGGCCAACTGGGTTTTAAAATAGAAAGAACATGTGCTCCACAGCCAGTCAGCTTAAATCCTGCCTCTGTCAAATAGCAGATATCCAATCTATGGAATATTGTGTATTTTGGGACTCAGTTTCTTTATTTGCAAAATATGGGGATAATTACAGCCAGGGATAACAGTATAATTTTGGAGGTCTTGGTGCAAGGGTTAAACAGGAAAACACCTGTGAGCATGTCTGGCTCTATAGTGCTAAATCATAAGATATGGTAGGAAACGTTAGTTCCCTTTGAACACATTTTGTTTTGTTCTACAGGTGTTAGTAAGTGCTAACCTTCTGAAGCAATTTTTTAATAAATATTTGGCTGCTAGAAGTTACTGGATGTAATAAGTTTCTCCATTTTTGTGAGTAAGTCTATATCAAATAGACAGTTCTAAGGTGTTCATTTCTGGATTAGATGTCTTAGAGAGCAGAGTAGACAATAACCTAGTTGTAGGAAGTAGAGCCCAGCAGAGAAAACTTTCTTATCCATCTATTTGCCACCTGCCTATCCAGCCAGCTGTGCACGCACACATGCCCACACAGCTCTTCACCTGATCTGTAGCCAGATGCATCATCTCTTGTGCTCCTGGTTCTTCAAACCACTTTCTTCTCTTCTTTCTTTACTGGAAGTTTCTTCCTAATGTTGGATGAGCTTTTACGAGTCTCAGAAGAAAGGAGACTTATGGAAGAGGAGTATCTGGAGAGTATGCAGCAGCACAGAGCTAATTCTGTGCAGTGGGAGTGGAGGGTGTTTTAATGGTCCCTGTTATGCAGCTTATCCTGGCTTCCCACTCTCTGGATTTGAAATCTTGGGCAGGTCACTTGAACTGCTTCAACAATCTGAATCTTGGTAATAAGCTTATATTGCAGTGTTGTGGAGAGAAGTAACTGAGCAATGTGAGGGTGAAGTCCCTAGGAGAGACTGACACGGCGAAGACCCGTGACAAGGGGGATGACTGTGTGTCTAGATTCATGTCTGTGTCTATCTATTATCCGTCTCTGTCCATCCGTCCATCCACCCATCCGTTGTTCTTTTCTTTTCACCCATCCATTCTGTTATCACTATGAGATTCAAATACAAATTTAAGTTTAGTCTCTTTTAATTATCTACTACCAAAAAATTCTAAGTACCAACCTGAGCTTGGTGGAAGTCCTTGCTTTTAAAATTGTCATTGTATTTCTACAGAACATGCTTGTATCAACTGTAACATTATGCCTTGAAAGGAAAACAAATAAAATTTAAAAGTTCTTACAGTTCTCCAAGGCCCCTGAAAGTACATTCTATGGTTTCTAAGGAATTGATGATTTGTAGATGAGAACATTGAATCAAATTATTTTAAATGTCTCTTACACTACTGAAAGATTACCTTTGTTTTTTCAAGAGTTGTAGGTGGTGGCAAAGAAATAATAGGAAAAGAGCCATAAGAGCAACACATAGTATGTGTTCACTTTCATATTTCTTTCTTTCTTTTTTTTTGTTTTTGTAGAGACAGAGTCTCACTTTATTGCCCTCGATAGAGTGCCATGGCGTCACACAGCTCACAGCAACCTCCAACTCCTGGGCTTAGGCGATTCTCTTGCCTCAGCCTCCCGAGTAGCTGGGACTACAGGTGCCCACCATAATGCCTGGCTATTTTTCTGTTTTGCAGTTTGGCCGAGGCCAGGTTTGAACCTGCCACCTACTGGATGAGCCACAAGTGCCGCCCCACTTTCATATTTCTTATCTTGTTTATATCCTAAGACAATTTTCTGAGCAAGGAATAATTACTTTTGTGTCTCTAAACCAGAGAAACTGAGGTTTACATTGATTAAGTGGCTTGCCTTAGGCTAAAGGCAAAGAGCCTATATTTCAACATAGGTGTAAGATTGATCTATCTACAATTCCACTGTAACATTTAAGAAAGAAAACTACATTATGATCACTCACTTATATCTTCAAGCAACAAGTATTTGTTGAATAGCTACCTTATACAAGGTACTGAAAGATCTCCAGGGAATACCACTGACTTTATATTCTAACTTCCAAAACACAGACTAAGTGGAGGCCTTTGGAATTCTGTGGTGTAGTTTCCCCACACAGAAACATTTTGCTTTTATGAAATAGGGAGAAAGGATTGATTTATCAAGAAGTAAGAGGAAAAATGCATGAAGGAGGTAACACCTTACTTTATCCAGGTCTGCCAAATCTTAGCTATAATGTACTATTTCCATGATACCATTTTACAGGGTCTAAGATATCCATTGATTTGTCTTCTTGGCACCACTTTGGCCTTAGGGGAATGACCTATCATTGTTTTGGGGAACAGCTACCACCTTCTCCAATCTCAACATGTTGTGTGTTGAAGGAAGCTCCCATATGCTTATTGGACTCCAGATACCTGGCCATGGAAATTGTTCCAGAGAAGACAGCTGGCCCAATTCCGGTATCTAAGTCTTACTTTTGGCCGTAGGGACTGGCCCATGGGCATAGATGTGATCCAAATCTAACCATATTCTCTGGGAGTTTTCAGCTCGAAACTAAGACACTAAGGTCACTTTCTGTCTCAGAAGGAGAAGAAAGATGTGCTGGTGGATGTCCTGCACCTCCCCAAAGCCATGCTGAAGGAAAGAAGGCAGCCTGCAGAGAGGAGTAGAACAGGAGGGGAAGGAAGTCCTGCCAGGGTGAGGCTCTGAGTTCTCCAAAGGTGCTCCTGTCCCTGCCTTCCAAAGCTACGCACCTTTCCAGCAAATCCCTTCTTCTGCAAAAGCTCCCAAGTGGGCCTGAGTTTTGCTACTAATATCCAGAGGAATCTGGGCTAGTGTGTATATTGGAAACCAGAAGTGACAAACCAGGATATTTTGTAAGCCACATCCAAGCATGGCAGGGGGAGCAGGGCAAGCCTTTTTTCAAGAAGCCTTTTCTCCAGGGGCCTTTCCTTGGGCACTCTGATGACATCTACAGAGAGGACCCTTTTTCTGATCTTCGAGGAATCTTAGTGCACATGTTGGGGATAACTAAAGACTAAAGAAGACCAAATAAGGACCATAGCATATTTCCCTCTTCCTGGTAACAATATATTAATTTATACCTTTAGTGCTTCCTGTGTGCCAGGCTCTGCTCCAAGGAGCTCAGTATTATATTTATACCCCATTATATAGATGAGGAAACTAAGACATGGGAGATAGAGTAAATTGTCCAAGATGGTGTCATGGTTAGACTTCAGGTGGTTTGGTTCCAAAGCCAGTACTAACAACCCCATGTAGCAAGCCTGGTCTATGCTGTTTCTATTTTTTCTACCTCCCTGTGCCAGGACACTTACTGCCAACATATGTAGTTACGTGGCTGATAACTAGCACATACATTTATCTTTCCATTTGTTCCATGCTTTCAACTTGACACCAGGAAGCCAGTGGTCATGACTTTTATGTTTTAGTGACCCCAGCCCCAGTACAAATGCCCAGCACAAAGGCTGGTAGGAATTTATGACATCAAATTCTGGGCTCTCAAAAATCAAGACAGCTTTAGACACAAATACAGTAACACTACACAGTTTTTAGGGGAAGAGAAATGAAGAAGAACTTGGTTTCTTTCCCTTCCTTTCTGGTTTATTCTTGAAATTCCAAGGATTATCATAGTATCAGCTCCCCTCTTTCCTTGACCACCCTCCTCTTTTTGTGGAATGTTTCCCCTACAAAAAGGTACGGTTGAAAAATTAGCATTGTCCTACAGAAGGCCTTCTCAGGCAGGACTCAATTAGTCAGAGCTTGTCTGGTCTTGGACACACTATGGATAATTTCACGGTGTGACCTTCTGTTTATTTGTTCTTTGGGATCAGAAAATAAGCAGTTAAAAGGTGTTTGCCCTTGAAAACATGTTAGAGAATTAACGGCTGACTGGAGATATTATCTGCCAAGTTGGAGCCCCCCACACATTTTATACCTGAATTAAGTCTCTGGAAACAGGGCTTTGGTAATTGGAGCACTGATCTGATGTTATCTCTGAGACTGTGCAGACAGGCACAGCTCTCAGGGAAGGGGAAACTCAGTGCAGAGAAAGCTCGAAGCACAAAAATAGTGGAGAATTTTAAGAAACATTCATTGAGGCATATCTCGTGGGCACGCCCTCAGTTGTAAGAAGTAGTTGTGTGGAGTCGTTTCCATTTTTTACCCCTGTATGGCCCTGTTCTTCTTTTAAAATCTTAATCTGAAAATTATACCGCTCAAAATAAAATTCAGAAATCTATCCACCAAAACAGCAACACAGAGCTGTGATTGATGAGGAACCCAAAGTCCCCCATTTCGGTTGCAAAATTTAATTCTAGGACTTTATTTTTGTTTTTTTATAACTTGTGTTTTGACTTCTTTTCCTTTCTCGTACCTCCCCTCCCTGCCCCCCAAACTAAATTACATCTTAGGCTTTTGAAATAGCTTCAAAGTGAAAGCCTGCCTTTTTAAAATAACTCCATCTTCTCTGAAGGTGGGGTGTTCGAGTTTATTTCAGGTTTTGAGGCTGGACACACCTCCCGGCCACAAGGAGGGAAGATGTCCAAATGCCTTTGCAGTTTCGTCCCCTCCCTTTGTCCTTTCACAGATGTCCACTAGAAGTGCAAACTCCCCTGCCCACCCCCCAGAAGAGTGAGTGTTGCTTCTATTCTCAAGAACTCACAGCTGGAGAATGGTGTTCCTTGCTTCTGAATGTTTTTATCAGCCTCAGTATTTTTTGCCCTCTCAATGGACATCTCTCTGACGGTCACTGGCCTCTCCCCTGGGACAGCTTAAGAGGTTGGTAGTCCCTGCCCCTAAGTGCACTTCTCCTTCGTCTCTTCCTGGTGCCCACTGCGGCCTGTTTTGTGAGCCAGGCCAGCAGAAGCTCCAGCCATCTCCTCAGGGCTGGCTGACAGCCAGGGGGCCGAGTCTGAGCAGGGAAGACACAGGTTTCTTGGCATCAGCTTCACACAGAGGGAAGGATAGGAACCACCAGCCTCCAAATGAGACTGTCCGAATAAACAAACAAATAAAAAAAATGCCAAATATAAATACAAATGAAAGAAACCACACACACTCAGAAAGACACAAAGGAAAACGCAAAAATGTTGTTGTCTGGGGCTTTCACCAGCCGTGTGTGCCTGCTGTCCCTGATGGAGTGGCTGGGTGGTTTGGAGATTCCTGTGGTCTGAACACACACCCTCCTCGTCACCAAGATGTGCCTGGAAAAAAGTGGTCATCGTACAGGCCTCTGATTTATTTTTTGATAAAATAACTTCTACTCTGAAAGGCTAAACTTGCCATCCCAGCTTCTAGAGAACTGGGCTTTATTCCTGTTCACCAAAGCCATCTGCATATGACGTAATCCTGTCTGTGGCCCGAGAGTCGCCCAGCTCCCCACCCACCCTGCCAACACTACAGAGTTTCCTTCTCTAAGTTTCCCGGGCTCCGCCAAATGCTGACGTGGAGGATGGTCACAGGCAAGTCATAGAATTTCTTGAAGTGGAAGGAATTAGTTATCATCCAGAGCCGACAAATAAAACCTTGTTTGGAAAATGATAGGTTTTGATATGGCGTCTCCTTTCTGTCCAGCTCCCCACCCATTTTCATTTTCTTCTATTCAACATGTCACATTTAATTGGAAGCCTGTCCCGAATTATCTCTAAGGCTCCAAAGATGGCCTGAGTTGGCCAGACCTCCTGGTGCAGCCCTGATTTCTCTGTTATGTCAGCACTCTTCTTTGAGTTAATACTACTTACTCTCTTCTTCTAGGCATATTCCTCAACTCACAGAGGGGTAGAGACGGAATTTCACTTGGGCAATGAGCACAGGGACAATATCATCCCTTCCATGTTACCAAAGGATCTTAAGCCTTGCCCTCGGGCAAGACCAATGCAAAAACTCCAGCCTGCTGCTGGTGCCTAGTGAGAGATTGAAAGTGCTAGTTTCTGTCCCCCTTCCTTAATTACTGATGCTGTTATCTTTTGGTTATGGGGAGGGGATGCTATTTATAGTCTCCTACTGTCGCTGGAATTTTCTCTGTTGGGTCTTTTTTGTCTCTGGTTTCGAAGAATAAAACAATGGACCATATAGATAAGTGACTGCTGAGTTTACTAACAGAAAAGAAGGGGAAGAACATCTGTAGAACCTTAGTGCAGGTGGAGGAACCAAGTGGGAAGCCTGCTTTTGTCTAGGGGTTTATATATGCCTGTGAGCAGGGGGCAGTGCTGGGTCTTAGGGATGTATGTCCCATTTGCCCATGTCGATTAGCAAATGCACCTGGGTGTTTTGGCCCAGTCCCATCTCAAGTGAGGCAGCAGGATGCTTGTTTTTCACACTAGTAGAGGCCACCGAGATGAAACACTTCTGGCTGCTTTTCTCTGACTTTGCTTGAGTTCAGAGAATGCAGTCTAGAAAGACACATTTATCCAGGCCTAGAAAATGGGGATCCATGTCCAGCTCTGAATGGGGACTCCTGTATAATATGACCTTCAAATGTGGGTGGATCTTTGCATGGGAGGACTCAGTCTGCTGAGTGTGTCATAAGGTATGCGTGTTGCTGTAGGGGGAAGATAGCTATCTAGAACTGGGGTAGGGTTGGCTCAGAAGAGACACACATAATGTGATACAGCCAAAGAGGCCGAGGAGAGGAGAAATGTTAAATGTATGGAGTTGCAGGCTGTGGAGTGTATAATATAAATCTCTCCACCACCACCTTGCTCCCTGCACCTCGTGAATTCTGCAGCAAAACTGACATGATTTGGTAGCATTGTTGGCGTGAGAGGGTATTGTGGGGTGATGTGAAGTTGCAGATGTGTGTTCGTGCAGGGGGGATGAAGTGGGGTCAGCCTGAGCAAAACTGATTTTCTCTTCTCTCGTTTTCTTTTATTGTAATAATTTGGGGGGTAATTATTATTCATAGGGTAACCTTCCCCATTTGGATCCCCCAGATTTACTTTTGGTGATTATTTCGGCATATGACATTTGTTTTGTTAAGTCTACTTTCTGGACTTGAATGTAGGTGATGTCTGTAGCTTCTTTGTGTACCTAGTTTTTTCCATGCTGGGCCATCATATTTGCTTCCTTTTGCATTTTGAAGGCAAATGTTGAAGCTTAAATATCAAAATAATTAATCAGGCTAGGCACTTGTGGTTCAAGCGGCTAAGATGCCAGCCACATACACCTGAGTTGGCAGGTTCGAATCTAGCCCAGCCCACCAAACAACAATGATGGCTGCAACCAAAAAATGGCCAGGCATTGTGCCATGCACCTGTAGTCCCAGCTACTTGGGAGGCAGAGGCAGGAGACTCGCTTGCGCCCAGGAATTGGGGGTTGCTGTGAGCTGTGATGCCACAGCACTCTATCCAGGGTGACAGCTTGAGGCTTCTGTCTCAAAAAAAAAAAAAATTAATCAGGAAAACACTTAGTAGTTGTTACAGTAAAAATGCTGTTGATAGATTTGATAGATATAGTGAGGCGGGGCATGGTGGCTCACACCTGTAATCCTAGCACTCTGGGAAGCTAAGGTGAGTGGATTGCCTGAGCCCAGGAGTTCGAGACCAGCATGAACAAAGCAAGACCCCATCTTTATTAAATAGAAAAACTAGCTGGGCATTGTGGTAGGCACCTGTAGTCCTACCTGCTCCAGAGGCTGAGACAAGAGGATTATTTAAGCCCAAAGGTTTGAGGTTGCTCTGAACTATGATGCTATGGTACTCAACCCTAGGGTGACTGAGTGAGACTCTGTATCAAAAATTAAACAAAACAACAAAACCCAAAACAAATAAACAAAAATAGATATAGTGTTTTAACAAACAAAAATAGATGTAGTTAATGTTGCCACATTAGCCCAAGAAATTCCTAAAGAGTCACAAAAAACAAAATTGAAAGAAAGTAATACTCCATACATCTTAAAATCTTTACTCCATGGTTCATAAAGTAAAAGATTTCCTCCTCTCTTTCATCTTCTCTTCCTTCACTCCCTTACTCTCGGTTCAACCTCCTCTCTTGCCTCCTCTCCTTTTCTCTTTGCTGACTTACAGGTTCTATGTCAGTAAGTGGAGTTTCCTTCTTTGTGCTATGTGTTTGCTAAACTCAAGTATGGTGAATAACTGCATTGTATTTTGTAACTGGAGGGCTGGACAGGTGAAATGCAATGAGTGCTTTGCTTGTTTGTTTTTAAACTGCTTTTGGAAGTTTAAAGAAGCAGTTTATTGGGGAAGATATTGACGTAAACAGTGACAGGATGATTTGTGCAATAGGGTATCCCAAAAGTCACCTCTACAGTCACCATACACACAGAAAATGGAAATTATAGCTAAATGTACCTTTATTTACAAAATATTCAGAAAGATACCCCCCTCACCACCCACTGTGAGGGCTGGATAAAGAAGGAGCTTTTTTTTTTTTTTTTTTTTATTAAATCACAGCTGTGTCCATTAATGCAATCATGGGGTACAATGTGCTGTTTTTATTTTTTTTAATTAACATGTATTTTATTATTCTTCATTACATTAATTCCCCTCACCCCCTAGTGGTAAGACAGAATTTATTCACAGAAAAGAATACACAAAACAATAAAGCTCCTGGTAGAGGGAGAGAATTCTAGTGGAGAGAGAGAAGCTCTCTCCGTTTCTCTCCCGGTCTTCCCCCATCTCCTCCTTTAGGCCTTTAGTCTCAGGGTGTATATAGGTGTATGGGTTCCTTGGCCAGGAAATGAATGAATACAGTCCCTTCTACCAGCGGCACCTAGTAAAGTCTTAATTTCCTTTTCTTTCTTAAAAGGGACTTTCACTGGAAATACTATTTTAGATTACTAGTTCTTTCCTTAAATGTTTTTCCACTTCCTTCTGACTTTTTTGTTTCTTATGAGAAATCCGCTGTCGTTCAAATTATTTATTCTTTTAGAGAAGGGATGTAAATTTATTTCTCATTTTTGAAACAAACCTTATTTTTCAGACAAGGTTTAGGTTCACAACAAAATTGGGCAGGAAGTATGCAGTTGTCACATACTCTCTGTTTTCATACACGCATATATATACTCATAGCCTCCCCCATTATCAACTCTGAGCATTGGAGTGGCACATGTGTTACATCTTGTTGTTTTAATGATTTTATTTTTGTCTTTAATTTTTAGAAGTTTGACTATTATTTATCTTTGTGTGAATTTCTTAGAGTTTGTGTTATTTGTGATTCACTCAGTTTATATCTTTTATCAAAGTTGGGAAGTTTTAGCTGGTACTTCTTCAAACACTTTTTCAATCTTACCCTCTTTTTCTGTTTTCTCCAGTATTTTGGTGACAAGAATGATAGAGCTTTTGTTTTAATCTCACAGGTTCCTGGGGATCTATTCATTTTCTTCTCAGTCTATTTTCCTTCTATTGTTCAGATTGAGTTATTTCTACTGTTTTTTTTTTCTTCCAGCTTGCTGATTCTACCCCTAACCCTTTATTCTGCTGTTGAGTTTATACATTGAGCTTTTTCATGTTTTTTTTTTTTATTTTTTAGAGAAAGGGTTTCATTTTGTCACCCTCGGTACAGTGCCATGGCATCACAGCTCACAGCAACCTCCAACTCTTGGGCTTAGATGATTCTCTTGCCTCAGTCTCCCAAGTAGCTGGGACCACAGGCACCCTCCACAATGTCCAGCTATTTTTGTTGCATTTTGGCTGGGGCTGGGTTTGAACCTGCCACACTCAGTATATGGGGCTGGCACTCTACTCACTGAGCCACAGGTGCTGCCCCATTGAGCTCTTTCTTTCTTTCTTTTTTTTATAGAGACAGTCTCTATAAAACTTTGTCACCCTCAGTAGAGGGCTGTGGTGTCACAGCTCACAGCAATCTCCAGCTCTTGTGCTTAGGCAATTCTCTTGCCTCAACCTCCTGAGTAGCTGAGACCACAGGCACCCCACCACAATGCCCAGCTATTTCTTGTTGCAGAAGAACCCAGTGGAACCGGGTTCGAACCCACCACCCTTGTTATATGGGGCCAGCGCCCTACTCACTGAGCCACAGGTGTCATCTGAGTTTTTTATTTCAATTACTGTATTTCTTTCTTTCTTTTTGTTTTTTTTGAGACAGAGACTCACTATGTCACCCTTGGTGGAGTGCTATGATGTCACAGTTCACAGCAACCTTAAACTCTTGGGCTGAAGCTATTCTCTTGCCTCAGCCTTCCAAATAGCTGGGACTACAGGCGCCTGCCACGATGCCCAGCTATTTTTTGTTCTAGTTGTCATTGTTGTTTAGCTAGTTTGGGCCAGGTTTAAACCCACACCACTTTTGGTGTATGTGGCTGTCACTCTAACCACTGTGCTACAGGTGTTGAACTTTTTTTAAATTTTTTTTTTTTTTTGAGGCAGATTCTTACTCTGTCCCACTGGCTGGAGTGCTATCGCATCATAGCTCTCAGCAATCTCAAACTCTTGAACTTATGCAATCCTCTTGCCTCAGCCTCCCACGTAACTGTAATTATAGGCACCTGCCACAACACGCAGTAGTTTATCTAAGTAGAGATGGGGTGGGGGGGGTCTCGCTTTTGCACAGATGTGAGCCACTATGCCTGGCTACTATATTTTTTAATTCTAAAGTTTTCACTTGGTTTTTCTTTATTTTTAATTTTTATTTTTATTTGCACTTTATGGCTATTTACTTTCTTTATTATTTTGTAATTTTTCTCAGGTAATTTTATTACCTATGACATCTTTGTTTTTGTTCAGTTTGAGATGTTCCTGGCACTTGGTATGGTGAGTGATTTTCAGTGGAAACCTGAACATTTTGAACCTCATGTTATAAGATGCTTCATTGTATTTAAACCTGTTTTAGTGAGCTTTCTCTTGTAACACTCTGTTGGGGGAAGGGAGGACGGCGCCTTATTACTGGGAGGGGTGGGGATTCTGGTTGTAATGATAGCTCCCTCACTGAAGCATTAGTACCTATGGAGGGTCAGCTGAGCTGGCGAGAGCTCAACTCCAGGTGTTAGAGTAGCCAATCAAAGCAACAAGCCAAACAGGAAGGAAGGTCGAGCCATTACTCACTTCCTGTGGTGGTATAGGCAGGAGGTTAAACTAGAGAATGTGCCAGCTTTCCCGGTTTCTGTTTATCTCCAGGTATTGGCACATCAGTTGAGGGCCGGGTGGATCAGTGCAGATATGGTGTCATCTCATTGCTGAGGGAGTCCTGAACAAAAGGTTACTGAAGTTTTATGGACCCAGGGAGCTGGTGGAGAAGAAGAGGGGAGGAGGGTTGAAATAAAAAAGTATTAAGTCAAAGTGAATGAAAGTTCCTTCAAGGTTCTCCAGTAAGGAGACCTCAAAATAGTGGAGCCTGGGTGAAGAATGCAGATATGCATAAAAGCACTGCTTGCCAGGGGCCTGAGTCCTTGGCGCTGACTCTCTTCCCAGTATGCTGTACATTGACTGTGCACCCAAGTCTGGTAAGGGGAGGGCAGCTTCCCTCTCTGAGGCCTGGTAGGTGAAACCTTTATTTTCTTCATTACTCTCTATTTCTTTGCTGAAATTTTAGGTGGGCCTAAAAAATTGTACATGAGATTTTGGCTGCAACCAGACTCCTTAGTGTTTTATTACTACCCCTCCCGTGACTTCAGCTGACACTATGTTGGGGGCTCTCTCCTCGACCACCCCTAGCACTGCAGCAGTGGGGTTGGAAGGGTGTTTCGTTACTGCTGGGTGGGGTGTGAAAGTTCAGACTCACTGCTGCGGTGAGGGGAGGTCTAGCTTCCTTTGCTGGGAGGGCTGGGGATAGGGCATAGACTTTTCCATTAACTTTGGTTCGAGTAGAATAGTTTCTGTCTTGCTAGGCTTCCCCTTTCCTGGTTCTTTGGATAGAAAGGTACAGGCTTTTATTGGGGCTTTTCTGTCTATACTCATGGGTATTCCCCAATATTCAGCTCCAAATCTGGAGAACATGACCCTCCCTCCCCCAGCAGACCAAATCCTCCCAGGCTTCCTTCTTTTTTTTTTGTTTTATTATGTGTATTTTACTATCATAAAAATGTAATAAATTAAAAAATACATAGGTAGCTTTTCCTTAA
>CAUYON010112016.1:0-19365 GCA_963573935.1 Arctocebus calabarensis | reverse complement strand
TCTCACTGGTGCTGTAGTCACAGCTGCCGGCAGGATTAGACCGAACGAACACACGCAACCACTTGCCAGATCTCCACTGCTTTTGCCTTCCTCAGGGGGTCCAGAAGTCTCACGCTGTCTCCCTGTGTCCCCAAAGGGATGTTTCTAGGCAGATCTCATCAGCCAGAGATGCCTGAAATCTTCTCTCCCCAGTCTCACCGAGCCCAGTTGCAAGGAAGCTGTTACTCGGCCACCATCTTGGCTCCTCTATTTGAATGTTACTCTTGTCATTGATTTCTAGTTTTTTCCCACTATAGACTGTGAAGCTACATGGTATAATTTCAGTTTTTTTTTAAGTTTATTGAGACATATTTTGTGGCCTAAGATATGATCAGCTTTGGAAAATGTCTCATCTGCTTATGAGAAGACTATATATTCAGTGGTTTGGGGGTAGACTGTTTTGTAAATATCTATTATGCTAATTAATTTTAGGGACCATTTTAAGTGCAGTGTTTCTTTATTATTTTCTGCTTTCATGATTTGTCTAACTCTGAAAGTGAAGTTTTAAAGTTCCTGGAAATTATGATGCTACTCTTTATTTCCTTGCTTAGCTATTGTAGAATTTGTTTCAAGTACCTGGCAGCTTCTCTTAGGTGCATGTATATTTAGGATTGTTATGTCTTCTTGTTTATTTTCATTTTTTTATTTCAAATTAATATGAGGGAACAAATTTTTAGGTTACATTGTTCTCATTCCCAAGGTAAAGTTCAAGCAGTAGGACAGCCCCCCCAACGCTGGGGTGGGGGAGGGCGGGAGGCATGCTAAATATACTTGCATTGTACATATTAGGTGAGATCCCACCAAATTCCATCTCTCCTCCCTCCAATCATCTTCTCCTCTCCTCTCCCTCCTCAGCCCTCCCCCTGGCTAGCCTATATTTATGTTTTATGATTCATATGAGTGTACAAGTATTTATATATTGGTTTCACAATAGTGTTGAGTATATTGGATACTTTTTTCCATTCTTGAGATACTTTGAAAGAAGAATGTGTTTCAACTCCATTCAGGTATTGAACTGCTTCATTATATAATGACCATTTTTATCTTTCTTTGTTATTATTGATTTAAAGTTAGTTTTGTCTGATATGAGAATGGCTACACCTGCTCTCTTTTGGTTTCCATTTGCATGGAATATTTTTCCATCTTTTCACATTGAGCCTCTCTGTGTCTTTGTGATTCAGATGTGTGTCCTGGAGACAGCAAGTACATGGGTTCCATTTTTTCATCCATTCAGCCACTGTATATCTTTGGAATGGCACTTTTAAACCATTAACATTAAGAGATAGAGTTGATATGTGGGATGCTATTCTGTTCATCATGTTAAGTGTTACCATATTGCTTTATTTTTCCTTTTGTGCTACTGTGTTATAGGAATTGTGAACTTCAGGATTTTGGGGTGATTTTATACTGGTGAGTATTGTGCTGATTTATGAACAGTATAGTTCTGAATATTTACTATAGAGTAGGTCTGGTCATGACAAATTCTCTGCATGTTTGCTTATCTTAAAAAGATTAATTTCTCCATCAATTGTGAAACTTAGTTTTGCAGGACACAAAATTCTACCTTGGCAATAATTATTTTCTTTGTTAAGATGGAAAATGGGATGCCACTCCCTTTTGGCTTGTAAGATTTCCACTGAGAAGTTAGCTATGAGCCTATGTATTTTCCTTTTTAGTTCAGTTGTTGCTTATATCTAGCTGCTTGTAGAATTTTCTCCTTCATTTTAATTTTGACCAGCTTGATTGTTATGTGTCTTGGAAATGTCCTGTTTGCTATGAGTCTTCTCAGTGGTGAAATTAGGGAATTTTTCTCAGTAATTCCTTTGAATAGGTTTTTCCATGCACTGAGCTCTTTATTCTCCTTCAGGGATACCTATAATTCATATATGTTAGTTTGCTTCACATAGTCCCATATCTCTCACCGATTGCTCAATTTTTAAATTCTCTTCTCTATCTTTAAATAACTAGATTACCTCAAGAGCCTTCTCTTCAATCTCTGAGATTCTTTTTTCTATTTGGTTTAGTCTGTTGCTTAAGCTTTCTTCTTTGTTTTGAAATTTCCTAAATGACATTCTTTCATTTATTTAAGTTCCATTATATCCTTCCTTATGTTTTTTAGCTCTTCAGTGACTTTTAAATTAATTTTTGGAGTAATTTTTTTGGGTTTTTTTTGTTAGTTTTCACTTTTCTCTTTAATTCCTTTCATCTCATTTGCCATCCATATTTTGAATCATATTTATGTCATTTGGCAATTTCCTTGTGGTTGGAGTTCTATAATAGCTCCATTGTGATCCGTTGGGGGTATAAAACTACTTTGTTTTTCATTACTAAGGTTCTTTTTTCTGGTTTCTTCTCATCTGAAAACTCTTTTTTGGGCTTAGGGCTAATAGGTTTTCAGAGCACCTGTTCTTTACTGAGAACTCTTTACTGAGAAGGGTACAGGCAAACCTTGCTAAATGCAGAATACAAATGTCTTCATATAATAACGGAGAAATTACCAGGAAGGCTATGTTAATCAGTTTGATGAAAATAGTTAAAATTGTATATGAAACCAGCACATTGTTCCCCTTGATTGCACTATTGTACACAGCTATGATTTAATGATAAAGATAATAAAAAAAAAATAAAATAAAATATCATGATGATTCTAAAAAAAAAAACAAAAACAAGAGGAAGAAGAAGAAAGGGAGGTTCCTAAATGTGGCAGTGGAAGGTCATGTGCACTAGAAGCTGGTAATGCAGCTGTTCTGCTTTGTCCTGTTCACCTGTTAATCCCCACTGTTTAAAGCCTGTGCTAAAATAACTTTGTGCTGAGTATGGACTTGTTTACTAGACAGATGTAGTTAATTCAGGTCAGGAGCTGGACAAGACACAGCATGGAAACTGGCATTGTGGGAATTGCTCTGTCTGGGATTTCCTTGCAGAGGAGACAGTGGAAGCTGGGTGAGGCTATATAGGCAATGGTTATGGATTCCTATGCTATGAGCATTTGCTCAAACCAAGTCCTAGCATACTGGCACCTTGAAGCTGGAGGGAGGGTTCCTGGTGGAGCACTGGACTTTTGAGTGGTTCTGTCAACCCTGTGTGGCATGGTTGGAGATTCTAGGATGGGGTCTTGGTATCTAGGTACAGTGCTAGAATCTTGGGGGCATTGTACTGGGATTGGTGGAATTCTGGAGCCACAATGTATTGCCTTGGGCTCCACTGTGAAAATCTCAGAGTCAGGACTCCAGAAGAGCCAGAAGCACAGCTTCTGAGCAGGCCCCTCAAAGCCAGAACCAGGATAATGCAGGCATTAAACTGATTTGACCTTTAGGACAGGGTCAGGGCCAGAGGCATCTTTCAGTTGCTCATGTTCAGGGATCATGGTAATGCCAAGTCATGCAGGCAGAGGTAGGTTCCAGTGGTTGAGGGACCATAGAGTTTTTCCATCCCCTCAAGGACTTGCTGAAGAAATTGCGCAGAGTCTCCCACTTTGGTGTGTGCGGTGCCTCAGTCAACTCCCAGGCTCAATTCCCACTGCACTGTAGAGGAAGCATGCTTGGCCTCCATTCACGGGTTATGGCTCAGAGCACCCTCCAGCTAGCTCTCCCCACCTCCAGTCTGGTGGGAGCAATGCGACAACTATTGCCTCAATGCTAAGTTCTATATTGACCTTGTATTGTGCGCCCAGTAGCACAGGATGGCTTTAGTTATAGAAACCTGGGACTGGCTGCTTCCCAGTTCCCACTGCCTTTGTTTTCTGGGTTGTCCAGTGCAGTAACTCTGTGGAGACTCCAGGCAGAAGCCTGTGGCAGTGGAGGGAGCCCTTTTATAATTCAGCCACATTGCTTGCAGTGTGAGCATGACATTCCAGTGCTCTATCCTCCTTCCCTCTTATCACTCTGATCTTGTCCAGTGTATTGCCATCACCTTCTTTTTTCACACTGAGTGTCCCATGTTGCTTATGTGTGATTCCACAATGTTCATTCTAAGAAGAGCTATCTGTAGGTAGGCATCTGCTGGCAAATTATATTTCTTCTTTAAGAGTGGAGTGCTTGCAGCCTGTTCTAATCTGCCATCTTTCCTCTCTTCCTTTTGAAATTTTGAATGTGATTTAAGAGTGTTTTGTTTGTCTTTTTGATACACAGAAGTTTTTCTATTTTATTCAACTAAATTTTTTAAACAATTTATTTATTTATTTTTATTTCATATTAATACGAAAGTACAAATAAGTAGGTTACATTGTTTGCATGTGGTAGGTACAGTCCAAGTTGTAGTTTAGTCCTTCACCCATTACTAAGTATCCACCCAGAAACAATCATTTTACCATAAGGACATTTGTACTAGAATGGTTATCACAGCTCAGATTATAATTGCCAAGATGTGGATCCAACCCAAATACCCATCAATCCATGAATGGATTATTTTCTTTTTTAATTTCTGGGTTTCTAATATTTTAAAAGACCTTCTAAAACCAAGTGTTTAAAAATACTAATATGTTTTATTATAATAATTTTATAGTTTCACTTTGAAAAAATGAAATTATGTAATGTTTGAAATATATACTGTATGTGTAAAGAGTGCAATTCAGAATGCTCTGCTTTCCCCCAAGATAATAGATAATTTTATATAAACAAAATTTACTATAAAACAAAAAGGTGCATTCACTTAAAACAAACCATTTACCATTTATTTAGTTTCTAGAGAAACTTGAATGCATTGTGATGCTTTATCATCCCTTATGTCATACTAAGATCATTTCTAAGATGTAGACTCATTTTTGGACAGTATTATTTCAGGAGGATTTTGAAAAATTATTTGATGTCTCCTACTTTATGGTTAATAACAAGTCTATTCTTTCATTCTTTAAAAAACAGTGCATCTGTTTAGATAAGTAAATAATAATTAATAAGTGAATTTTTTAGGTAAATTACCACTTCCTGTGAGAATTAGAAAAAAAAGGCCAGGTTTTACTGCACATTTTATTAACCCTATTCTCCAGGGAGGAAGCCATCAACTCAGTATGATGTTCACTCCTTCACACATAGGACTACCTTTGAGACTGCTGTACACACACTAAAACACTGGTTCTCAACCTTCCTAATGCCACAACCCTACAGGTTGAGAACCGCTGCTGCTCTAAAATATTAATGCTCCTTTCTACTCCACTAGCCCATCCCCAGCTAGTAAGGACAATGGCATAGACAGTCTATTTACACTAACAAATTATCAAGCTTTGTTGTTCATAAATAGTAAAACTGTCTTGCATTGCTCTCTCTTCTTGGACAACTTCATCAATGTTTTTGAATTATAAGTTCCAACAAATGAAATGACAGTTCTCCAATCAGATTCCTGCATGTAATACTGAACCATTCATCATACAGATATGTAGTACTACTGACAAGAAAAATCTGTGGGGCATATGTGATTGATGGGTATGAGGCTGTGGTGACCTTGAACAACTTCACCAGAAGGATGGAAATCAAGCCTCTACATAGCAAATTATGGCCATTTGTAAAACACACCTATTTAATAGAAAGAATTATAGTTCCTAGGTCAACAATTAGTCAATATAACCATTTTCTTATCCCTATAAAGCCCTTACTATAAAGTACAAAAATAAATAAATAAATTTTCACCCTCAAATTATTATAATAGGAACACTTTAGCTTTTTTAGAGAAAAAAATCTCCACAAATACCTACTAGTTAGTGGTGGGAAGCTGAATGGGTTCAAGAAACTCCTAGCTTCTTCCTACACTGCATAGTATTACAAAGGATTTGGCAAAGTCACATATTTACTTTCAAGTTAGTTCTTGTGGTTCATAAAAACAGGAATTTGGAATATTGTTTTCTGAATTATTATGCATCTCTCAGTGTATAATGTGGTGCTTTAAATATGGTACATGATCAGTGAAGGGTGATGAATGGATTTTTTTCTTTCTCAAGCATCTATCTTAAACCTGTATGTTGATATTATTATAAACAGAGCTCAAGAAACTCAATAAAATTATGTGTTGTTGTTAGTATTAGTATAAACCTTAACTTATTTCAGACATGTTTTCACATTTATTGTTGGGGAATATTGCTTAAATCCAAAGAGAAAGAAAGCATAATATGGAGCACAGGATTTGGGGGTCTTGATATTTGATTATTATAAAAATAGGCTACTCCCTTAATTAAAAGTTTTGCCATGGTAGGCCATAAAAATTAAGTAATTTCTAGTACACTTCCATAAAAAGAGATCCAAAGGTCACACAGAATATTAGGTCTTGAGTCTGTGAAACTGCACAGGTTTAAATGTATATTTTATTTATTTCAAGTATTAATTTAATAAGAATGGCCAAAACATAATATTTTATCATTTTAAAATCATATTTACATGTGTTTACCTCATCAAAATGTTCTTTTATTATTTCCTTTTTTCTTTTTCTTTTTTAAGACAGACTCTCACTCTGTTGTCCAAGCTGGAGTGCTGTGGCATCAGCCTAGTCAGCCTAATTCACAACAACCTCAAACTCCTGGGTTTAAGCAATCCTCCTTCCTGAGCCTCCCAAGTAACTGGGACTACAAGTGCCTGCCATGATGCCAACAATTCTTTTATTTTTAGTAGAGAAAGGGTCTTGCTTTTGCTAAAGATGATCTCAAACTCTTGAATTCAAGCAAGCCACCCATCTTGGCCTCCCACAATGCTGGGATTACAGGTATGATCTATGACCAACCCAGAAGGTTATTTCTAAGAGAATAAGGACTTTCTGTGACATTCCACAATGGAATGAATAGATAAAAAATAGCTTCTGTAGAAGGAGCTGTAGAAGCAGACTTTCTAGTTTCAAATCCTGGTTGTGTTAATTACTCACAAAGTGACCTTGGGCAACTTATTTTCTCTCTATTTTCACATTTATTCATGTCTAAAATTAAATAAGTCATAGTATCTACCTCAGAAGATAATTATGAAGATTATTGGAGGTAAGTTTCATAAATATGCTCAAAGAGTACCAGACTCATCAGAAATACTAAAAAATATTAACTACAATCATTAGTTGCTCTTAGAAATTCAATATGCAAATGCAAAATAAATAATTTTAAGATTAAAAAACATTATGACTGAGGCGAGAGAGCTTTGCAGGAGCTAACCCAGCTTCTAATTCTGAGATTCTTAGCTAAAGGTAGATGGCCTCCATGTCTAGTAGAGCTAAGCTGGTGCTCCACAAAGCTTAAGGTGCCAGTAGGGCTAGGCCACTCAAACCTCACCTTAAAATAGTCACAAACCAATGGATGGACATGTGAAAACAAATCCTCCCTGTGCCCATCCACATTAGTGTGTGACAGTAGGCTCTGCCTTTTTTCCTCTTTGATGCTGTAAGTGCCTGTGCTCAGTGCCAGGTGAAGTGGTCCCATCTTACCTCTGTCTAATTAGACTCAAGAGTGGGCAACTGATACAAGAATGGAAACCCATAGATCAGCCAGAATTTGATTGGAGTAATCGTTCTTAAAAAATAGAAAATGGATGCAATAACATTTTCTTAGAATTTGAAATTAAAAATCAAGTCAGTTGGCCATTCATTCATTTGTTTATGAAGTACACATTCAACTAATTTATTGAATACATACTACTTAGCATTATTCTAAGCTAGGGAGATAAGGCATTACAATCACAATGACAAAGTTCCTGACCTCACTAACCTGAAGTGAGATAGACAAAAATAAATATATGTCAGCTAATCACAGGCAGGATTCAGAAAATAATATATATATAAGGGGAGGAGGACCAGGGGCATAATATTAGGTGGAGTGGTCAGACAAGGCCTCTTTAAAAGGCTGAAATTTGAATTAAGATTTAAATGCCATGAAAGAGCATACCCTGCAAAGAGCTAGAGAAGAGCATTTGAAGAGGGAAGGGAAAATAAAGAAGCTCAAATGTGAGAATGAGCTTGACACATCAGAAGGGCAGTGGGGAGGCTGTGTGTCTTTCCATAGCACCTAGCCACTGGAAGGAAAGGTCATAACATAGATTTAAGTTCAGAGTGGGGACTGGGGCCATGTGCAGGAGGACCTTACTGGGATGCCAAGATGTTCAGGAGAAGCATGGAGCAGACTTGCAGAGAATGAGAGGTAAGAAATGCCAGGGATAGAAGTCCACAGAGCCTCTGAAGGGAAGGTGAGTTTGTCTGTCTCCTTGCTCTTTCTAATGTCTATCCTAAAAGCAAATATGTTTTTACTGTGGGTGTCCTTGAGGATGTCTGGTTCTTGCTTCCCAAATGTTCTACATAGAACAGTATGTAAAATCTCATTTGATTCATACTTAACAAATTAGTTGTCATTATCCTATTTTGCAGGCAAGGAAATTGATATACTATTATAATAATTTAACTAACTTAGCACAGCTTTCAAAGCAAGTGGATAATGGGAAGTAAGCTAGATCCAATACCTACTCATCTATTGGGCAAATTAAACTGGTTGTCTTCTTTTGTCTTTGGTGCAGAGTTAGACTTCATAAAACTAAATAGCCATTACCCCTAACTATTCATCAGTAAACTGAAAGGGATCTGATTACAGCAGGTAAGAAGACACAATGAGAGGATTAAAGAGTAGCACGAAAGAAAAGTCATCCCTTTGCATAAAGAAACAGAGTGCTCTTTCTAAACATTGTACTCCACTAATAAATTTGTTTAAGGGTAGTCATAAATGCCTGTTCTTTCATCCCATTGCCTTGACTTTTCCCTCTTTTCCTACCAGGTCCCAGATATCACCAATTTCATGTTTAAATTATCTGTCATCCACACCCAGGTCCCCTATGATTCATATGCTGTGCTGTACACATCCATAGTACACGATCAACTAATGCAGGGTAGTTAAAGCTATGGATCATGTAATCTATTTCTCAATGTGACATACACCATAAAAAGGCACCTGCAGTAAAAGAAGACTTGATTTAAGAGGTTACCCTGGGCAATGACAGTCACAATTTCTGAAAGTGCCAAAAATTCATTAGGGTCTTAAGTCAGATTGCTATAATCTTTGCAGGAATGGATTAATAAATACAGTGACACACCATTCTGGAGGCAGGAGTGACACATGTGGATTCTCTGTATAGGCAGGGCGTCAGTATGATCATACTCTTCTCTTGAAGAATTATCTGTATTTACTGATTCATCTTAATGTTACTTGAAAGACTTTGCAAACAAACTGCCTAGGGTAGGAAATGTTGAAATAAATCACAGGCCATCACGTGCAGTCCAAGCTTGGTGAGTTCTCCAAAGGCATTTGATACAGAAAACACAGAAAAATGTCAGGACCTCTATTTATGTCCTAAAGCTAACTAATTTCATGCTAATTTCATTTCTATACTGCAATTCCTTTCTGTGCCTGTATTGATGCATGGCTATCGTGAGTTAATTCTCTAGTTTTCAATGCAGCCAGACTGGACATAAATCCCCAGGGCTTCATAAAAGAGGCAGTTGTTTCATGCTACTTATTATCAGCACAAGCACATTGCAGCCTTAACTTATTTATCAAGATATTGCTGCCATTCTGCAAGTTTTTAAGAGGCTTCATCTATACCACGATAGCTTTTAATGGGAGGTACATTACACTTCTTGTGGCTTATTATTATTTTTATTAGGTTTTTTTTTCTCCAGTACTGATTGGGAAAAGCATTTGAACTTCTTTCTTATTATACAAAGAAAATGGGCCAAGCAAATTAGCCAGAGGTTACAGCTATAGGAAAAGCCTTGTGGAATGGATTTGTTTGGGCAACTCATGAATTTCCTGTCTATGAACTCCAGGAATGGTGGAGCAAAAACTAGCTCCTTGGCTTAGCTACTTCCTTCCATTTCCTGTCAGGATCTCTAATTTATAGATTTCGGGCTTGAAATAGAGTTAATCATGGAGGAAGAGTCCTTTGCTAAATAAGGCATACCACTGAGAGTTTTAAAACCTCTGCATCAGTAACAGTTAATATTTATTGAGGGCTTATGACACATAGGGTTCTGTGTTAACTGTTTATATGTACTATGTAATCTAATCGTCATTAAAATTTATGAGTGAGTTAGTTACTATTTTATTCTAATTTCATGAGGAAGGAGACTGAGACTTAAATTGCTTAAATAATTCTTCACATCTGCTGGAACCATAATTCCTATTCACACAAATTCACTCCAGATACCACCTTCATAATCAATACATCTTATTGCCTTTCATGTTTACCGTCACTGATTCTCTGCTTCTTTCTCTTCTCTTCAAGTATCATGGAGGGATAATCGCTCTGCTTCTGAATTTTCATTCTGTTTCCTAGGGACTGATCTCACCTGGAGACTCTTGTTTGACTTGACCAACTTTGACCCAACCACATATTACCTTCACAAGCAGCTCCTGTGGGACTGTGACCTGGGGAGGAAAATCCCAGTGGATTTATCTTTCGTTTGTATCTTGTGCAAACATATCCTCAGTTCTTGAGTATCCATAACAAGAGACTGTTTAGAGGCAAATGATAAGCCCTGTGTAGCTCTGGCTGGGCAGAGAGCTGTAACATAAGGCGGAAGAGATTGCTGCTGCTTTGGGCTAGCCATTATCGCCTCCTTTTATGAGAAGAGGATGCCTAATTTTTAAGTAGGTACCTGGCTGTCTACAGAAAAATTGCATTTTTCATACTCCCTTGGAGTTAAACATAGCCACATGACTAAATGTTAAGTAATGAGTTGTGAAAAGAAGTAACACAATTTGTGGAACATGCTGAAAGAAAGAGATAGATTCTCCTCTTCCATTTTTCCTCCTTTGGGATGGTTGGAATGCAAACGTGGTAGTGAGTTATCTCAGACCACGCAGACAAGGACTTGTTTTCTCTGTGGAAAACACAGAGAAACATGGTTGAAGAAGCTATCTGCCTGGACCCGATTGAGCAGAGTTGCCACATTAGGGATGGACTGCCTACCCTCCAACTTATTACATGAAACAGATTCGCTAACTACCACAGGTAGGTTAGTCTGACCCACGTGTTTCTTGTCCTTTTTAGATTTTCCCCCTAATCTATGAAGGAGGACAAAAAGAACATTATGAATATGTTAAGAAAAAAACTTTGGAAAATACAACACAGGTTGTGTCAAGCGTAGGAAAGTGACTGATTACTATATGAGGAATGATTTCTCCCCACAAGGGCCAAAATATCAAGATGAGAAGTTGCACCCATTTTATTAATCACTTAATTCTTAGATGTTTAATCTGCCTGATGTCAAACTAGAAAGTGACTTAGTCATTTCATCATGATATTTAGTTATATTTCAATGAAATAAGAGAGATGAACATTAACATATTCTATAGAAGGTACCCCAAGCACTTCTTTTAAAATTTCAGTGAGATGAAAACTCACTTGAAATCATTGGTTATACAAATTTCTTGGTTCCATTTCAAAATGTATGCAGCCCAGGAATCTATCTCTATGAACTGATAGATGATTCTCTGGCTCACTAGAGCATACAAACCTATGATATATTAAAGCTTATAAGGATTATTGCAATAACATTCAATAGTAATAATTATAGAAGCATTAAATCCTTCAGTGACCCATCTACAACAGTATTTGTCTAAAAGCTGAAAATAACAACAACAATAATTTCATCTACAATGAATCGAGTACTTAAATGTGCAGAATTATTTAAACATTATTTTATTTAACTTTTACCAAAAAAGTCAGTATTATCATTCTCATTTTTCAGGGGAAGACTTGAAGTTCAGTAGGTTAGATAGACTTGCACACAGTCTATGCTAATAAATGGTAGAGCTGGGTCTCTTCTCCCCCTCAAAGTCCAAGTGTTCAACTCTTAGACAGGAAGGTTTCATTGATTCTTAGAGCTACTATTACTTCGAGAGAAAAACCATGGTTCAAAGGCTATTTAAGTGAGAACAGTAGTAACTTTATCGGTGTTTGCAAGATATTGTATATGACCTGTGAAAAGACAAGAATTCAGGGATTAGAAAAAATGAAAGAACATAAAAACATATTTGCTGAGTTTCGAGACCAAGCATTGCATAAACCATGTTATCTATTTCTCTCTCTTTCTCTTTCTCTCTCTCTCTCACACACACACACACACACACACACACACACACACACACTCACATTATAGATGAAAAATGTTCTCAATGGGCTTCCAACATTGTAACTGCTTTATTTTCAACATTTAAATTCACAATGATTTAACTCAAACTCTTTTTGTTAATTGTTTCACTTTTATAGTTTAATTTTATTGATTTTTTTTGTTTGCATTTGGATAAATTGTGGTTAGCATTTTCTGATTTTGTCAGTTTTTATACGTGTGTGTGTGTGTGTGTGTCTGGGTATGTATGCACCCTCCCCCACATATAAATTATTTAGATAATGCACTTCCACATTTATATCACAGCTGGTGATCTCTATACTGAGAGGAAGCATGACGTGGTTTACAAATTCATCTTAATTCAACACAAATACTTGTGGATTTTCTTAATTTAAAATAATGCTTACACAAGACACCAGGATATATCAAATTTAAACAGTTTTTAATTACAGAAGGAAGTTAAATGATGAAACTAACATATATGATGTTATATTTAACTCAAAGACATCCATATAGCTCATGCTTTTGTTTTATAGTTGGAGTTTTAAACCAATAGTACTAGTCAGTAGATGAAAAAAGTCTTCATTTTCAACAAAAATAAAAATGCTAGAATTAAATAGATTAATATCGAATTTTATACCTTCATTTATATCATGTGCAAAATTATCTTAAATATTTGTAATGGATGAAGTGGCTTTCTACCAAATTGCCCCTTTTCATAGAAGAAAATGTTAACATAAATTGTGGCATAAATCATTGCCTCATGGAATACCAGAAGGCACATATAAAAACCCATATCTTTACTGCACATATTTCCCATTAACCATAATCTATTAGTAATTGAAGTTCATTACAAATTCTTGTAGACTTTATTGCTATCATGCTGCATGACATATTGAACCTGGCTTGCATAACAAGAAGTCCTTGCTGGGAACTATCCTATTAACAATGACAGTGCATTTGTCATTGTGATAATAAACCCAAGAGCTGCCTGTAGACTATAAATTATTAAGGTGCCATTCCTGCTGCCCAGGCTTGAAGGTTTGTCAGGGCTTCCATTTTAAACCCTTGATTTTCGGGGAGTTGTAACTCAACTATCGGAATCTGCAGTGAGCTGCAACTTTATATCCAAGGATTTAGTTCAAAACTTTTTGGAATCAATTCCTAAGTATGATTTACATTTTCCAGTACAGAGGTCTGCTTGCTTGAGCACAACTATTGGAAGAGATTTGTGAAACATAATCATTTCCATCCAAGAAAAGTATGTTTAGATCTGGCCCAGAATACTGATTGATATTTAAAATCAGAGTTTATAACAGTCTCATTTTTGTGCCTTAAAAGGACATTATTTTTTAGAAGAGTGACAACTAAACACAAATGTCCGGCATTTGAGGCAACTACTTATACCAGGTGATTTTTCTTTTTGTGCAAGAGCCTCTACTTTGATTCTATTCAGATCAATAATTTGAAAAATACATGAGTTTACATGGAGCAGTAAGAAAATCTTTCTGTGAAGGGAGAGGAGCATCTGAGAAGCAGACATAAATTTGAAACAGAAATAGTCATGACTGTGTAAATAGATGTGCCTTTGGCTTGGAGGCGAGATTTACCAGTCTGTGACATTTCTCAGCCAAAGAGCTGGAAGCTGGCAAGACTGTAAGCACTTTCTGCGTTGCATGATGAACTGATTCCACAACCTGCAGTCTTTCTTACTTATCTCATATTGAGCTTGTGGACAATTACAGTTACCCGAAAAATCTCCACAGTTCCCAAACTAAGGGCATGCACTTCTATGGATATGCTGACAGTAACCCAAACTGTCAAGTCTCAAGACTGTAGAGGGTGATGGATTGATAGGGGCTAACCTTGTTTGGATACCTGTTGCATGCAAGAGTGGGTGCTGGATCCAGTGGGAAAGGTAAAACTGAAGGAAAAGACACGTTCTAACTGTCAGAGAGGTTGCTGACTCCTCAGGAATACAAGATAGAATGGCATGTAAATGTAAAATTGAGCAGTCGAAACTACTTGAAGGAATGTAAAGGAATTAAGTCTTACTAGGAGATTAAAGTAACAGATTTCATTGGTAGGACACATTTGAGTAGGATCTTCAAGTATGCCTTTTCGTATTTTTTTAAGACAGAGTCTCACTTTGTCATCCTGAATAGACTGGTTCAGAGCTCACAGCAACCTCAGACTCTTGGGCTCAAGTGATCCTCTTGCCCCAGCCTCCCCAGTAACTGGGACTACAGGCACCTGCTATTTTTAGAGATGGGGTTTCTCTCTTGCTCAGGCTGGTTCTCAAACTCCTCAGCTCAAGCTATCCACCTGCCTTAGCCTCCCAGAGTGCTAGGATTACAGGTATAAAACCACTGGTGCTCAGCCTAGAATTCCATTTTTTGTTGGCTGTAGTGGCTCATTCACTCTAGGAGGTCAAAATGGGAGGATCACTTAAGCTCAGGAATTCAAGACCAGCCTAGGCAAGAGTGAGACCCCATTCCTACTAAAAATAGAAACAGTCAGGCCTGGTTGAGGTGCCTGTAGTCCTAGCTACTTGGGAGGCTGAGGCAGAAGGATCACTTGAGCCTGAGACTTTGAGGTTGTTCTGAGTTGGGCTGATGCCACAGAACTCTAGCCTGGCCAACAGAGTGAGAATCTATTTCAGAAAAAAAGAAAAAAGAAAAGGAAAAAGGAAAAAAGAATCCCACCTTTTCAGCGATCTCTACGTCCTATCCTCTCCCCTTACCTCACAAAACAATACTCTTTCTTGATGCATCAAAACACGGAGAATAATAGATTCCTGCTACAGGAATGATGAACAGCTTGGGTGCAGAAGACTAATTTATACTTCCCCAACTTCTGAACAATAACCAATACAAAATCATAGTCAGAAAGTACCAATTGCTTAGAGATTGAGAGCAAACAAAGCAAGGCTGGAAAGAATAAACCTACACCCATTTCATGAAAATTTTAATATTTGGGTCCAACAGGGCTTTCAGTTTTACTCAGTCATTAAGTAAGAGAAAACAGCATGTGTGCCCCTCAATGGAATTTATTTCCAAATGTGTTTAAAGAAAAATTTAATGTTCAGGCACAGTCAAATTCTTTGCATAGCAAATATACTGGGAGGGACTAGAGGCAAAATCCTAAATCTGTGTCCAGACTCTATGCTAAATGATATAATTCATTATATTCCTGCAAATCATGAAGTAAGTTTTAATGTTTCATTTTACAGAAGAAGGAACTGATACTGGGGCAAGTTATAGAATCTAAGACAGGTTAAGACTTGCCTAATTTTAAACAGCTATTCTATGTACCATCATTGTTCAGACTCAGGCCTACTAACTGCCTAGGCTTCTCCATGATCTCTGACCTCTACTGTTTGTTGTCTTTTAGTTAATTTCAAAGACAGTTTCTATACTCTAAAATTTAGTTAATATCAACAATTATCTATTCATTTTTTTCCTTTTTTCTTTTTTTGGCCCAAATAATTTCACTGATGCTCTTCAGATATATAACATTCTGCTTTAATTTTATTCTCAGGAGCTATTTCAAAATGCAATGACTTCCTGCTTAAGTAAAAGCAACGAAAAGGATTGGTTGTTTCTATCAAAATTATATAATCTTATTTTTTATTTATTTAGAAACAAATCCATGATTCAAGATCCACTTTTTATTTGATATTAGTTCTGGTTTCTAGAACAAACATGCAAATAGTTTTCTTACATCCAGATAAAAGTTCTAATGTCTTAACTTCAAATTTCCCAATGCGTTTGGACTCTTTTCTTCCCCTGGTAACACTTCTGCATTTGTGATGGACATCTATCTGTTCATTCTCTTGCTTACTTTTCAGACTTCTTCCTAGGGCTCTAATAAATCACAATTTTTTTCTCATCAAGTTTTATTTCCTTTCAGAGTAGTAAATATGACTTGCAGAGTCCACAGAACACAGAAGTATTTTCAGCAAATGGAGTAAGGTCATTTTGATTCCAAATGTTTGCCCTGGCAATAGTTTGCCATTTGGAACCAACTTGAAAGCTGAAAGAAGCATGCAGAACCATCTGTTCTTTCTCAGACTCAAGAATTTAAAACAATTATTGCCATTCATATAACTCTTTTCTTTCAGAGCATTTACCAATTACTGCATATGTTATTTCATTTATCAACTTAAGCATTTCACTAAAATAAAAGCAAGTAATTCAGGAGAAAGTAAAAACATACCATGTATCTAAACCAATGATATAACCGAAGTTTTTTCCTCATGGGGAGCCAAAGTACAAGAGCATCAGATACCTTAATATAAAGCAAAGAACCTCATTAAGTAGTGTTTTCCTCTCCCTGCTCTGTTCAGACTCTTATGTCTCTCTATGAGCACAAGGTGTTTTGAACTCAGAATAGGAAGGAGGGTGATGGAAAAAGCAGGAATGTTAGATGTAAGAGGGAATTCTTGCTTGTTGTTGGGGTTAGGGGAGGCATATGGCCAACTCCATGCCAAATATGTGAGGTAACACATCTCCACATTAAATTTGGAGATCTGATAGTAAAGTATACCCAGGTCTTCCATCCTGGGTGAAGCCGAGGGAGATAGTGAACCTCAGAAGAAATCTTTCTGTAATCATGGGCAGCTACTGCAGAATAAAACTGTCACTTCTGACATAGCATGATCAAACCTGTAAGGACAGGGGGGTGACAAAGAATACCATATGCCAAGGTGTGTGCTCCTGTAAGTTCAAGAGTGACTGAACACACATCCTAAAGATTCCTGTCCACCATACCCTCTTCCACCCAAATGGGTGCTGTGTAAGGACCAAGAGATGGCCATTGGTCTTCAATGGGTCTCGTGTTTATCATGAAGAGAGGGCTTCCAAACTCTCTACCCAGGTAGCCCTCACAGGGGGTTCTGGAATTACATTGCACCACTGATAGAGACCATGGCACTATTTTCATGTCACTGCTGCAGCACAGATCAAATATGAGCATCCTCGGCTGTGAAGCTGAATCTTCCCATAACCTAATTCCAATCGTGTTGACAAGATGGAAAGAGAAATGACAGGATGGAAACAAAAACAGCTTCTAAATTTTAGCTTTTACTTTAAATGGCTGAATAATTCCTTATTTGCCTGAATTTACCTGAAAGTGACTGGGTTATATTTTCTACCTGTAGATGGGAATGAGGTTGAAAACAACAGAAAGTATGTCCAATTTACAAAGATGTGAGATTTTGCTTTTTTATGACTTTCAAAATACGTTATCTACTACTGATACAAGAACTCAAATTCTACATAAGTCAGTTTTTTCTTTCCCCCACCCTTGAAATCTTTATTACCAATACCAAGGCATGACATTCTGTCCTTGGCACGACACTGGAAGGAGCATTTCACATAACTGTAACACAGGTTCAATTTTAGGTCTTTTATTGTATATTCTCCTAACCCATTCTTCCTGCTTTCCTGCAAATTTCTGTTAATATGTACCCATCTCACCATCCTGAGTCTTTCACCCAGTTTCCATACATGATACCTTAGTAAAAATTATCTCTATAACACAACCCAGATGTATGTATTCATATGCCCCATTGAAAGAAACCAATCTACGTAATTATACAGCTGCTTAGTGGTTAAAGAAAGTTAATGTTTCAACAAAGAAAAGCCATTCAAGAAGATTTGGTCATCAGGCTATCCCAAACTCTCTACACTCTAGACTCCATGAAGTTTTTCCCTGATAACACCTTCTAACTATTCCTAGCTCCTAAAGCTCTTCCATTGTGAATACCAAAACTGCTGATCTGTTTTAATTAAAAATACATATTCTCAGTTCTCCTTTGTGTTCCAAAACCTGGTTCTTGCTTAAGGACAGCACTTCCCCCATAGTCCTTTCAAATGAGTTCTTCACCCTCTGCTTTCTCATTCATACCCTGGGTGTGCAGGAGGGTGGTGCTCTATCATCTCCTCACTGTCACTTCCCATTTTCTCTTCTTTCTCCATGAAGACACCCAGCATTGAATCTCAGGTCATCTGGGTAGTCCACACACTGGGCCTGTTTGTTTTAGTTATCACTTCTATTTGGATCACTTTCTCTTTATTTTTGAGGAGTTTTGATGTTGGCTCAATATCATTTTTTATTTTAATACCACTCCTGCTTTTTGGTGTTTCCAGTATCTATACAATCTAATTGGATCTTGCCCTAAGTCATTGATCTCTCCTTACCCTAAGTCGCTGACTTCCTCTCATTTTTGTTCCTCAGCCATCTGCTGCCATTCGTTCCCCTGTCTTAACTGATCCACATTCCCTCCACGTTTTCTCTTTCTAGCATCACACTTTCCTGTTTCTAGCCCTCTCATTCCAGCACCTCCTCTCCAATCGCCCTTTGACTCCCATCAGAACGTACAATTTATCAGTAATATCAATGCTTCACTTTTCATGACCTGTCTTAGATTCAATCCCCTTCTTTTTATTTCTTTCTTTTCTTTTTTATTGTTGGGGATTCATTGAGGGTACACGAAACCAGGTTACACTGATTGCATTTGCTAGGTAAAGTCCCTCTTACTATCTTATTTTGTCCCCAAAAGGTGTGGCACACACTAAGACCATCCTCCTTCCTCCTTCCCTCTCACTGCTCTTCCTTTCACCACCTCTCCCTCAATCTTTCTCTTTCTGCTCTCCCCTTCCCTCACCCCTTCCATGTCATTAATTGTCCTCATATCAAATTTGAGTACATGGAATTCATGCTTCTCCATTCTTGTGATGCTTTGCTAAGAATAATGTGTTCCAGTTCCATCCAGGTTAATAGAAAAGCTGTAAAGTCTCCATTTTTCTAATGGCTGAATAGTATTCCATAGTGTACATATACCATAGCTTGTTAATCCATTCCTGGGTTGGTGGGCATTTAGGCTGTTTCCACATTTTGGCAATTGTACATTGAGCTGCAATAAACAGTCTAGTGCAAGTGTCTTTATGATAAAAGGTTTTTTTTCCTTCTGGGTAGATGCCCAGTAATGGGATTGCAGGATCAAATGGGAGGTCTAGCTTGAGTTCTTTGAGAGTTCTCCATACTTCCTTCCAAAAAGTTGTATCAGTTTGCAGTCCCACCAGCAGTGTAAAAGTGTTCCCTTCTCTCCACATCCACGCCAGCATCTGCAGTTTTGAGATTTTGTGATGTGGACCATTCTCACTGGGGTTTCATGGTATATCAGGGTGGTTTTGATTTGCATTTCTCTAATAATTAGGGATGATGAGCATTTTTTCATATGTTTGT
>CAUYON010112012.1:0-10725 GCA_963573935.1 Arctocebus calabarensis | reverse complement strand
GGCATGAGCCACCATGCCCAGCTCTTTACATCCTAGGTCTTCAAAATCCAAGGTGCATTTTGTGTTTACAGCACACCTCGATTCAGACTAACCACATTTCCAGTGCTTGCTACACACGTGTAGCAAGGAGCTTGTTTTTTTGGGGGGGGAGGGGTTTGAGACAGAGTCTCAAGCTGTCACCCCTGGGAGGAGAAGTGTTTTTAAGGAGCAAGGGCAAGACAATGACCATTGAATTTTACCTGGGAATCATTTGTGATCTTGATTATAGGTGTGAGATGTGAATGCAGGGAAAAGACCGAAGTTTATCTTTGAGTTGGAGACATCTTTTAACAGTGCTGTGGGGTAGTTCTTTCCTAGGTCAGTTGAATTGTCAGGTGTTTTCTTCAGCCCGCCTGCCTTTCCCCTCAGCCACCAGAAGGTGGAGCTAGGCGCCAAGCTCCTGGGAAGCGAGAGGTGCGCGCTGTATTTAAGTGGGCGGTTTACAGTCCCTTCCACACATGGAAATGAAGATTTTTCTGGAAGATTGAGTTGTCAGGGGTAAGAAAGGCCCTCTTTCTGAACAAAAGTGTTATAGATTGGGGGGCTAATTCTTTGCAATTGAGGTGAAGATGTGAAGAAGCAGGATGTGCAAATGACATGGTAAGCTCATTTTTTAAAAAAAATTATAAAAATATTAAAATCAAATTTCTGAGATTCTCAGCAATGGCAGACAGAATCCATATTTAAACTTCCTCTTCTTCATAAAACCTTACCAAAAGGAGACTAGATGGATTTTTTTTTCTTTTTAAAAGGTCTGCTCTTGCAAAGAAAAAGAGCATGAGGCAAGGAAATGATAGCAATGGAATTTGGGGAGCCAAGGAGCCAATTGAGAAGAGATAAGTAAGTTAAATGAGGGCAGTGCCTGTGGCTCAGCAAGTAGGGTGCCGGCCCCATATACCAAAGGTGGCAGGTTCAAACCCGGCCTCTGCTGAACTGCAAACAAACAGACAAAAATAGTCGGGCGTTATGGCGGACACCTGTGGCCCCAGCTACTCGGGAGGCTGAGGCAGGAGAATCACCTAAGCCCAGGAGTTGGAGGTTGCTGTGAGCTGTGTGACGCCACGGCATTCTACCGAGCGCGATAAAGTGAGACTTTGTTTCTACAAAAAAAGAAAAAAAAAAGTAAGTTAAATGACTTTTAAAAGCTGATTTGGAAGCTAACTGTTGGGGAGGCAGAGAAGCCATTGATTTACTCTATGGAACCCTCCAGAAAGGTTAAGAATTGGCACCATCACACCATCTGGGGCAAAAGGAGAGAGGGAGGGCTGAAGAGTAAGTCAGGGGTCTGTTTAAGAATCCGTTGGAGCTGCTGATTCTCCTCCCTCTTCACACAGTGGCCACTGCTCCTTCTCCACTCTAGAACTGGGGGTATATTTCTGGAGGAGGGTAAAATAGAAGGTCTCTGGAACAACAGACTCCAGGTAGAGTTGAGGGTGTTCAGTAAGAGGTTCCTGAATGTTGAGACGCTTACCTTCTCCTGGGTGGCTCTTGGTCTTTTATCTTCCATGCAGGGTTGAGAAGAACCTTTGTTAGAAAATCTGAATAGCCTAAAAGAAAACACCCAAAGGTACTGATATTAGCTGATACTGGTGGGGGGCGGAAGGGGCCTTCACTGACAGGATCCAGCAGAGTATTCTATAGAGAATTGTCAGCAAGCCTTCTGTCCAGAGAGCTTTCAGGCAGTCAGTGTTTTTGGTGTTTCCCTCTTGGGTGAGTGGACAAACAAGTGTCACCAAATATTTAAGGGAAGATTCTAATATGAACATCAAAAGTAGAAACAAAGAAGAAAAAGTGTATTGAATGAAATATCATTGAGGGAGAAGAAAATTTCCAGGAAAAAAAAAAATTATTAATGTGGTCCAAAAGAGAAGAGAAGATGTCAGAGCCACAAAATAAGAATTTTTTTAAACATTAGAGAACTGGCCCAAGCAACATAGACCCTGTCTCTATAAAAAAATAGAAAAATTAGCCTGGCATGGTGGTGCATACCTGTAGTCCCAGCTCCATAGGAGACTGAGGCAGGAGGATTGCTTAAATCCAGGGGCTTGAGGTTTCAGTGAGCTATGATGACACCACTATACCCGAGCAACAGAGCAAGACCCTGGAACAAAGGAAAAGCTCTTAGAAAATGAAACCATGATAGGAATAAAAAAAGAAATCAGTAGAAGAATTAAAAATAAAAAGCTAAGGACATTGCATATAAAATGAACAAAAAGAGAACTGGAGAGAGAAAATATGAAAATTAAGAGAAGTAGGTCATAAGGTCCAACATCTGAATAACGGAAGTATAAGAAGAGGAATGAGAAATGGGAAACATTGAAGAAGTTGCTCAAGGAAAAAGACTAGAGGTAAAGACAGTGTCACCGGTTGTGTCTGAGAGACAAGACTATAGGTGACTTTTCCCAACCTTTTTGCATATTTCTCTTTGTCTTCTAAATTTTGTGTAACAAATATCTTTTAAAGTTAAGGAGAAAATGTGCATTTTCAATATTATCAATGTTGTCCCAGAAGATTTGACTTACGGATGGTTCTGGTCTCCATAGAATGAATGTAAAAAGGAACATGTCCAAAGGGGCAGCCTGAGCTCAGTCACTGTGATCCCTCCGGGACCACGGCCCTCCCATTTTCCTTTCTGCAGGAAAGTGTTCTCCTAGAGTGCTACCTGAAAACAAGTTTTATTTTGATTCTCATTTGAACTTCTCTCTTTATTACAGAACACCTATTGTTTTACGTGAATTCCTCTTGGGTCTTTGGAATTGTTAGCCCACGGTGTACCAGACAATGAACCCTCCTCTTCTGCAGCTCTCTGTATGTGGCTGAGCTGTTCCTGCTGCCTTCCTAGACTTGCTCAGACCTGCATCCTTATGTTCTTCTTCTATAATGCTTAGAAGCTTAAAAACCTTCCAGACTTGAGGAGGTTTTGACCTTGGGTGGTGGGGCCCTGGGTTGCCTTTGCTCCTCTTCCCCACCCCTCTATGGTTTGTGAGCCTGTGCCCTCGCCAGGGAAAGGCCTGAGCGTGAGCTCTGAGAGTGGGGTGGGCTGTTGAGATTTCCTATAGACACTGGCCATTATGGTCCTTTATTGGGAAAAACCGGTACAGACGTGGAGAGCCAAACCATAGAACGCGTCTCTGAGCTAACTCTTCCAGACTGTTGTGTCATTGTAGGGTAAAGGCTGTTTGCAAATTTCATGGATGACTTAATTATAGGCCTCCTAATGCTATTGTTATTTGTTATAAACATTTTGGATGACAGCTATTATGTTTCCATTATTTTACCTTTTCATTATGGAAAAATTCAAACCGGTCCCAAAGTAGAGTGAAAGCCTAATAAACCCACCATACCCCAGGCAGTGCCAGCTGTTTGCCAGCTGTTGCTTGCTCAGCGGCTACTCACTGGTGACCCATCTTGTTCTGTCTCTGCTCCCTCGGGGCTCCCAATGCCCAACCTGGGATTATTTTAAAGCAAATCCCAGACATCATATCATTTCCTACAAAAACATTTAGTACATCCCACTAAATATAAGCATTCTTTTTAAAAGAAAAAGCTACCTTATTCTTAACTATGTTTAAATGTCCAGTTAGCTTTCAAATTTCCCCAGTTGTCTTAGACAGTTTTTTTTTTTAAAAACTGAGATCCAAATAAGATATATACATTAGTTGATGCACTTCTTAAAAAAAATTTTCCCCCTTGAGACAGGGTCTCACTTTGTTGCCTGAAGAAGCTGGAATGCCGTGGTGTGATCATAGTTTACTGCAGCCATGAACTTCTGAGCTCAAGCCATCCTCCTTCCTCAGCCTCTTGAGTAGCTGGGGCTATAGGCACGTACCACAATGCCTGGCTAATTCTTTTGGCTTTTCCTACAAATGGGATCTCACTATGTTGCCCAGGCTATTCTTAAACTCCTGACTTCAAGTGATCCTTCTGCCTTAGCCTCCTGAAGTGCTAGCTGGGATTACAGGCATGAGTCGCTGTGCCTTCCCCATTTCTTAAGTATTTTTAAATCCTTCTTCATCTATTTGTTTTTTTCTTGCAATTTATTAAAGAGTCATTTGCCCTCTCTTTGTTAGGAAAGAAAGGTAGCGGAGTTCTAGATTATTAGGACCACTTGAAATGATGAAATGTTCTTCTAAAAAAAAAAATATATATATATATATATATACACACATATAATACCCAGGAGAAATTTCTTCTGTGTCTCTAATTAAAAGTCACCTTCTGAGTGTGAGGCCCTCCTTGGGTACCCTGTATACAATTTCACCCTCCCCAAACCCTTAGTACTTCCTAGCTCCCTTTCCTGTTTTATTTTCCTCTGCAGGCCACCTTACCCACTGTGTGATTTACATGTTGTTGTCCGCCTCATGAAGGTGGGCGAAGTTTTCATGTGTTGTGTTCTCTGCTGTATCCCTGCACCTGGAGAGGTGGATGAAGATGCTGGGTGGCAGGGCAGAAACAGGGCGAGGGCGGCCTACAGAGGGCGGGTGGCACAGTGTGAGGAGGCGCGCCCATCGGAATCAGAGATCCCTGGAAAGTTCTGTGCCAAGCTCAGCTGATGACTGTCTTCTGCTTGTCACTGAGGGATGGAAGGCCTCTCCGCAGCCCCTGACTCGGTCTCTTGTCCCTTTTACCCCACTGCGTGTAAGTCCTAGGCTGGCTCGACCAGTTTTATCAACAGAGACTGGGCTGGGAGCCCAGGCCTCTCGGACCATCAGCAACAGGTGCCAGTGTGTCCCAACAAGAATGCTGGTCTGAAACAGATTGTTTTGATTCAGAGCACATTTCCCAACCTTGAGTGTGGTTGGATCACAGTCCGACTGTAAAACCACAAACTGAACACAGCAGGAATAACCCAAATGAGTCACCTCCCTGTGCTGTTAGCCGGTGGTGTGGCCCCAGCAGGTCCAGCCACTGCATGTTGGTCTTCTTGTTTGAGAAATAAGGGTAATGCCCTTTCCCCTCTAGGGCATCCCTGTGATGCAGGGCAGCCGGCACAGATCCTCCAGCCAGCCTGCGTGAGAGGGCAGCGTGTTGGCCACGCCAGAAGCGGTGGCTGAGCACACAGCGGCCCTGCCTGTCCTCTGGGCTGGGGAAGGCCCCGGCTGCCTGGATCTGCCGGCCCCCTCACCTCTTTGGGGGGCAGAGAGAGGAGATGCTTTCCGAGTGTTTTAGCTGAGTCGGGCTCATGCCTCTCTCCTCATCCACCCCTGCTCTGTGCTGTGTTCCACGTCATTGTCTTGTAGCTTTGGTCATGAGGTTCTCACCACGCTGTCACTGGAGCAACTCATCCTAATTCCTGGAAGTGCAGGTCTGGAAATGTGTGTTTTTCCAGTAAGATGGGAGGCATCCTGGGGGGCGGGGGGAAGTGCACACTCTGCTGTTCCCTCGGGGAGCCACATCTGCACATCCAGGGGCAGCAAGCATCGAGTTTTTATTTTACTTGGGTGGAGTGTGTAGTTTTTACTACTGCCGGTTCCTGATCAGTAGGTATAGACCATTTTCTGGGCTCTGTGAAATCCAGAAAGACCCCTGACTTTGAAATGTTTACTGTATAGATTTATGTCACCCAGTGTGGTAGTCACTATGGCTATTTAAGTTTAAGTTCAAATTAGTGGAATTAAATAAAAATGGTAACCCAGTTCTTCAGCCGTACTAGCTGAGGTGCTCACGAGGCATGTGCAGGTCGTGGCCCTGTACCAGACGGTGTCGACTATAGAACATTTCTGCCACAGCAGAGAGTTCCACAGAACAGCATTGTAAATACGCCTGCTCAAAATTTAAGGAGTGTGGGGAGGGAATGTCAGAGCCCCAGAAGTAAGTGGCAAGTGATGAAATAAAACTTTCACAATTTTTAGCTGGTGTTCTTTTCATGGTTAAATCATTTCTCAAAGTAAATTCTTACTTCAGGAGAAGACTTGAGGCTCCCAATATTGATACCTTCCATCGGAAGGTTGACCCCAGAGCTTCAACTGTTCAGCCATCCATCACCTTTCATTTTAGCACATTGTCAGGGACACAGGGTGCCCGCTGTTGAGCCAAGGGGTGGCTCCTTCCCGCGCTCTGCTGGAAGGTCCTGGGGGGAAAGTACATGATTAGAAACTTTTCCTAGCAATTTGTGACTTTTTGGTTAGTGGGAAAGAAAGTTCTTATCACTCTTTTGTTTGTTACTTTTGTGATTCTACTAACTGAAGAAAAAAAAATGCTTCGATGAAGCAGATTCTTTTCAGAATATCCACTGTAAGCTTTTCTGTTTTGCTGTTTTGCTTGGGGGGAGCTCAGCAGCAGAGCCAGGACTAAGGGTGGTGAGCCTCTAGTACAGAATCAAGGAGGTACTCACACTCAGGTGCTGACCTTGTACTTGCATTGGCCAAACAGTGAGTGTCTCCTTAAAGTTTGCACCCTGGGGGCCTGGCTTGCCTCACTCTGGTCCCATCCAAGGCTGGCTATCTCTGGGCCCATTTACCACTCTGGCAGGCTCCCGCCTGGTACAGGGAGCCTGAACCTGCCATGTGTCTGTAACTCTTTCTGCACTTACAGCCTCGTACTATGTCTGCCCCTCTCCTAAACTGAACCCCGTAGGTAGGGGCTGGATCTCTCGGGCCTTTGTGTGCCTGGACCAGGGCAGAAGACAGATAGGCAGCTAATGGATTAATGAACACATCAGTCCACCAGGGATCCACTTGGTGAATTAGAGAGAGAAGAGCTCCCCTGACTTTCTCTTTTCCCTTAAGAATGAGAGCATGTCCCACTTTGTGACCTGCAAAGCTGCACACGGCTGAGCTCTCTGCTCACAGGGATGTCGAGAGTCCTCCTGTCAGTATGGCGATGGGTGGAGGGTTACCATTTCCCACACTTACCCTTCTCTAGAAAGTTCAGTCTCTGGAAATGGTTCTCTTCTTTTTCCCCTCCTTTCCCCCTCCTTCCTCCAGAGTCGGCGTCACATGTCACACTACAGCTTCTGTGCCGCAGCCAGGCTGTGCTGGGAACACATGGCGGGGCCTGGGTGTGCCCTGATTTGGGGAGCTGTGGGGTAAAGAAGCAGTCATGGGGGGGGGGTGGAGGCCCTTTGTGGACTCCGTGTCATGCGTTTCTTTTTTTGCCTCCCACAGAGCGTACTGAAGAAGAGGGACCAAGTTCAAGCGGAGTACGAAGCCAAACTGGAAGCTGTGGCTCTGAGAAAGGAGGACCGCCCCAAGGTCAGGGAAGCCACCAGGCAGGGGCTGACCAGCTGCCGTCTCTGCTGGTGCTCCGGAGTTTCCTGTCTCTCTCCTTGCGACCAAGGGTGTCAGTGCCAGTGGGGTTAAGTTGATGTTACTTGGTATTTTCTTTTTGCTCCCTGTCTGCCTTATTTCCAAGAGTTCCAAGCATGCATTTGGGGCTGAATTTTCTGTGGTTTCCTGGGATTCTTTTGGGGTGGGGTGTACAGATAGGGTCTCACTCTGTCACCCAGGCTGGAGTGCAGTGGCCAGATCATGGCTCAATGCATCCTTGAACTCCTGAGCTCAAGCTTTCCACCTGCCTCACCTTTCCGAAGTGCTGGGATTACAGGCGTGAGTTCCCATGCCATGTGAGTGCCATGGAATTGGCACTGGGAAGTTTTGTTTTTTTTTGTTTTAGAAGACTTCCAGCACTGCCACACATTGGCAGTTCCTTGCCCCATAAAATGACATTGCAGAGAGAGGCAAAGAATCGCCTAGGCCAGTGCTCTCCAGGTGTGGTGTGAGTGGTATGTGACCCATGAACTGTGCAATTTGACATCACTGAAGAACCCGTTTAGCAGATGCGTGTTCTCCAACTAGTGTGGAGAGTTGCACGCAGAGCAAGCTGTACACTAGTCATGCACAGTAGGACTATGACTTAGTCAGACCAAGGAAAAAGCCAACCAAAAGTAGTCCTTTACCCGTAGTCGAGCAGCACTGATCTATTTTGCTTGTGGTGCCTCTTGGCTCAAGTGTTCTGGGTCTAGATAGAGGGTCACATTGTAAAAATGCACCTGTCGTACTGGTCACTTTGTTCGCTGACTTTGTCTTCTCCCAGAGAAGACTAAAAGCAAGAGTAAAATGGCCAACATGCAAGTGCTTACAATGTGCCTAGCGTATCCGAATGTATTCATTCTCTCTCTCTCTGTTTGTCTTTTTCTATGTGCATGCGTGCATGTACGCACACACAGAGTTGGCACTTGTATCCCAGGTCACTCGTACCCAACTAACTATTGATTGATAATATCTGGGGGGGAGAAAATCCCCCAAATACAACAATAGACAGTCAGACAAAGAATAAAAACAATATTGTACTGATTGAGTATGCCTTATTCAAAATGCTTGAAACAAAAGTGTTTTGGATTTCTGAATATTCACGTATACACAGTAGGATGTGTGTATCTTGAGAATGGGTCCAAGTCATTACACAAGATTCATTTATGTTTTATACACACCTTATATGCATAGCCTACAGGTAACTTTATTACATGTTTTATTTTATTATCTTTTTAATAATTTTCTTCATGAAATAAAGTTTGGACTGTGACCCATCACATGAGGTCAAGTGTTGAATTTTCCACTTGTCAGGTTGTGACTGGAAAAGTTTTGGAGTTTGAACTGAGTGCAGTGGTGCAAGCCTTTGGTCCTAGCTACTTAGGAGGCTGAGGCAGGAGGATTGCAGAGGCCCAGGAGTTCCAGGCTGCAATGAGCTATGATAGTGGCAGTAAATAGCCACTGTACTCTAGCTCAGACCACATAAAACGACCCCATCTCTTTCAAAAAATAAAACAACAAAACAAAAGTTTCAAATTTTAGAGCATTTCATATTTTCAGAATGGGGATTTCAACCTATATGACAGCTATTTACATAGTATTTACATTGTGTTAGGTATTATATGTAAGTTAGAGATGATTTAAAGTATAGGGGAGAATGTGCATAGTTATATGCAAATACTTTGCCATTTTATATCTAGGACTTGAGCTTTCACAGATTTTTGCTCTCAGGGGTTCAGGGGCCAATCCCTCACCAGATATCAAGGAACAACTTTGTGTGTGTGTGTGTGTGTGTACGCACGTTTGTGTATAATCTCTACTTATTCTGTATCACACTATGTGGTTTTAGGTGCCATTATTATTCCCATTTGAGAGATGAGCAAACCAGGGCCTAGGATCACACAGTTAGCAACTGGTAGAGCTGGAATAACTCTCTGCAGTCTGACGTGAGAATCTCGACACTTGCCACTGTGTTATTCTGTGTTGCTGTTGTGATTGGAAGGTGTGTTTGTTTTCAAAGGAGGGGAGTAGGGAATGTTATTAAGGTAATAGCGGGGACCCTGTTTCAGGAAATAGTTTAGCATTAGAGTTGCATTTTTTCCCCTTCCTTTACTTGGTTCTTGCTGTGCCAAGAGATACCTGGAAAGGAACCAGCTTTGGATATTTAAAGCACAAACCTCAGAAGTGGCACACCTTGGCATTGTTAAAATGTTATTTACTTCATGGGATCACAGCAGCCGTCATCTGAGGCCCAGAGGGAAGGAATTGTTCTTTCCCTACTTCATAGGCGAGGAAATGAATCAGAAAGCCACGCAGTCAGCTGCCCAGCCTCCCTGGCGCCAAATGTCTCCGTGTGCCACATTCTGTGCGCCACACGCAGGGCTTGTTTGTTGTGTTGGTTTGCGCATTGCCCGTGGTGTTCCGCAGCAGAATGTGAAGGCTGCGTACATCTATGGAAAAGCAGGTGTTAAGACCCAGATTCTTGTCCTGGCCCAGTGTATACAGCCGACCTTTCATCTCATTCTTCTAGGTAAAGGCTGTTGGCCTTCTTCCATCCTGGGTATTGCAACAGAGGCTACAACAGAAATACAGCTGTGTGCACAGCTGCCCCTGCCTGCCCTCCGCCTGTCCATCCCAATGACTTGTTCTTAGCTATCTCTGATGTTCTGGAACGTGGTATTGTCTGCTGAGCCCTTGTGTCAGTCTATTTAAAGGGATGACTTGGGGCGACATATTTTTGTATCTTTAGGAAGTTTCCTTCTAAGAGTTTAGCCCCCAAAGACCTATGATCTTACTGATAGGTGGGATCCGACATAGCCAAACTCCTAGAAACAGAATGCAGAATGGTAGGGGCTGGGAGGATGGGGAGATGTTGGTCAGGTGTTGTGTATGGCGTGGATGGTGATGCTATGTTCGTTAATTTGATCGTGATAATCATTATGTAATGTGTATAGGTACCAAATAGTGATGATGCATGCCGTGAATATATACAGTCTTTACTCGTCAATTCAATATTTAAGGAAAAATTAGGAGTCCTTTTCCTGGCTAAGGAGGAAAGGAGAACCAACAGGTCCTGCTGCTGGCCTACTTCAGAAACTGAGGATCTGGCATTTTAAAGATGTCATGTACATAGTTGTGTCAGTGTCTGTACGCACTCACTACTGAACGCAAGCTTTCTCAGAGGCTGGTTTTGTAGTTTAACTTTTTTTTTAGCCCTGTAGGGGACATACTCCCTTCTTAAGCTAGGAACTGAAGGTTATAAATAATAGGCCTAATGAAGTCTTACCAGCACCCTGGCCTGCTGGCTGTGGGAAGCTCTTACCTGCCTTGGAACCATCTTTTTTTTTTGAGACAGAGTCTCACTGAGTCACCCTTGATAGAGTGCTCTGGCGTCACAGCTCACAGCAACCTCCAACTCTTGGGCTTAAGCGATTCT
>CAUYON010112009.1:0-42943 GCA_963573935.1 Arctocebus calabarensis | reverse complement strand
CCTCCCCACCCCCCAGTGGTAAGACAGAATTTATTTACAGAAAAGAATACAGAAAACACTAAAGCTCCTGGTAGAGGGAGAGAATTCAAGTGGGGAGAGAGAAGCTCTCTCCGTTTCTCTCCCAGTCTTTCCCCATCTCCTCCTTTTGGCCTTTAGTCTCAGGGTATATATAGGTGTATGGGTTCCTTGGCCAGGAAACAAATGAATACAGTCCCTTCCAAAGGGGGCAAGGTGAATGAATGTATCAATAAATGGATATAGTCCATTCATGGAATTGAGGCCTAGGAAATTCACAAGAAATTGACCTAGGTATAGGAAATGGGGGTTCCACATTTAGTCCTAAGTGTAAAGTGAAGGAGATACCAAGGCACAGGTGTCTCCTCGGCAGTTGTCCAGCCTTTTTGGCTATTGGAGCCTCTGGTGGAGGTTGGAAGTCCCCCTCCTCGCCTGTCATCCAGCCCACTGGCTCTTCAGTTGGCTGCCACAGCACCGACACTGCCAAGGAGGAGGCGGCAGGTCCACCAGCTCTGCTGAGCTGGCTAGGGCGCCAAATGTCCTGCATCAATTCTCCCTCTCCGAGTAGAAACTCTAACTGCTGTTAGGGAAAAGGGGCAAAGACTCCATCTAACTGCTTCCTGATGAATGGGGCGATGATCTTCAAGGCTATTTCAACTGATCAGAGTGGCTATGAAAGGAGCTACTGGACTTCTAATCTAAGGTTCAAAAGGAATCAATTATAAAATAACAAGGGAGAATTGATTATACTGGAAAGTGAAACATGACCTTTTATGTTCAATAAATATTTTTTCAAGCTCCAATATTATGATGATATTATTAGTATATTATTGCTACCCTGTGGATATTTAGAGCATATGAATTGATTCTAACTATGAATTTCTTTTGGATGTACATTATGGTTTTAAGTTATTTGTTTATTTTGTCTGTGAAATGTGTTTTAGATATGTGATAAATCAAGATGAACAAGTAATTATTTTTGTGAAGCCAGAACTGAAGCAAATAATTCAGACAAATGTTGGGATTTACAGTTAATAAAATTTTTGAGCTTGAAAATTATGAAGAGCCATATAATAACAGGAAAACATTTCTAGGCAAATTCTCAAGGATGCTGAGCTTACAGAACTTTCAGAATCACAGGAGGATACTTACTGATGTTGCGTGCTTTGCTTAAATTCGTATCTTTAAAAAATTTTAAATTCTTATCATTCGGCATCTATCATTCAGTTATAAACTAAACAAATCATCAAAGCAGTTTAGCAAGTTGAAGTTGGGTTTTTTATTTCCGCCCAACCTTAGAGGCACAGAAGTAGGAGCCTCACAGGGCTCAGAAATGCCCTAACTTTTCAACCTTACTGAAACAAGCTAACGAGGGGACAGGAGCACAACCTAGCACAAAGGCTACTTTGAAGAATTCCTTTCTTAGCTTTTGTTTCTCCTTCCCACATTTAGAGCTACAGGCTTAAAGCTGTGCTATTTGAAGGAAGAAGTATACATAAATGCAACTGGTATTAATATAAGCCAGGGAGAAATGGAAAACGCACACCAGGCAAAGTAGTTGGCTGCCAGTTAGCAGACTTGATTTGTTTTCATTTGTGAATTCCATTTGTACCCATAGTGCTGAGATATTAAGGAAATTTACAACATCTGGGGGAGGAAATGGCTTGGAATTTTAAAAGATATTAGAATGTTACACTCTAATCCATTTTTTAAATTTCATTATAGTTTTCATTGCGTGTAACCTCTTGTAAGCCTTTAAAAAAATTAATGAACAAGAAAAAAATGATCCTTTGCTCAAAACCTTTCCACTCATTTCCCCCTTTTAAATAGGATTTTATAAATAAATACAAAAGAAACTAACATGTTTCAACATGGTAACAAAAATGAAAATACAATTTTAAATACTGCGACTGTTGAAAATTATAAATAAGAGAGCGGTACCTATGGCTCAGTGAGCAGGGTGCTTAGGGCGCCAGCCCCATATACGGAGGGTGGTGGGTTTGATCCTGACCCTGGCCAGCAAAAACAGCAGTGACAGCTGCAACAAAAAATAGCTGGGTGTTGTGGCGGGAGCCTGTAGTTCCAGCTACTTGGGAGGCTGAGGCAGGAGAATCACCTACGGAGGGCGACAAAGTGAGACTCTGTCTCAAAAAAAACCCCAGAAAATTATAAATAAGATAATAGTTACAGCAGTAGAGAAAATCAGTGTTACTATGTTAATATACAGTATTTCCTTCCAGTTTTCTTCATACATAAACAACATCTTTTGCAATTTAAGATACTGTATGCTCTTTTTTTAAACATCTTTCTTTGTTATCTCTCAAGCATATAGAAGATTGTGCAGCTAACAAATAAATAAAAGTGAAACCCTCCTAACCGCCACCATGTTGAGCATTGCTGGGACTGCAGGAACCCACAGTCCATACTCCTTTGTGCTCAGGCTTCTAACCAAACAACTCTGCCTTATAATTTTATTACCCAGGTTTTTTACCACAGTGAGGAAAAAGTATATTTTTCTTAGGAAAAACTAGTTTATTTCATCATGTAATATCATAGAAATTTTAAGAAATGTAATGTCTTTGAATTACTTTTAATCATGTGTTCCTTTTTAAAATTTTTTTTAATTATACAAGTACATAATACTTATAGTTGCACATATTTACATGTGATGTTTTGATACAGGTACATTTCATGTAATGATCGTATCAGAAATTGGGGGTATCCATCGCATCACTCATTTGTCATTTCTCTGAGTTAGGAACATTCCAATCCCACCCTTTTAATTATTTAAAAATACACAATAAATTATTGATAGTGATAGCAACCCTACCATGCTAATAAACACTAGATCATATTCTTTCTGTGTAACTCTATTTTTGTACCCATTCATCATGCTTACTTTATTCCTCCTCCACACTTTCCATCCTCTAGTAACCATCATTATTAGTGAGTTCTATGTTTTTTTCTTTCCCATATATGAATGGGAACATGCAATTCTCTTTCTACGCCTGACTTATTTCACTTAACATACTGTCCTTCAATTCCATCCATGTTGTTGCTAATGACAGGACTTCATCCTTTATTATATCAAATAATGTTTAAAGAAAATGTTTTCTTTAAACATTATTTGATATAATAAATATCCATTGATAGACACTTAGGTTGAGTCCATGTGTTGGCTATCATAGACAGTGCTGATATTTTTTTTGATATATACCCAGCAGTGGGATTGCTGGATCATATAGTAGTTCCAGTTTTGGTTTTTGTGAGGAGCCTCCAACTGTTATCCATTGTAGTTAACTAATTTACATTCCTATCAACAGTGTGCAAGAGTTTGCCTTTCTCCACATCCTTGCCAATACTCATTATTTTTTGTCTTTTTGATAAAAGCTGTTTTACCTGGGGTAGGATGATATCTACCTAGTCATGATAAATCAAATGTTTTGATTTACATTTCTTATATGATTAGTGATATAGATCTTTTTTTTCGGATACCAACTGGCCATTTTTGTGTCTTCTTCTGAGGAATGTCTATTCAGACCTTTTGCCCATGTTCTAATCAGATTTTTTTTCTACTGAGTTATTTGAGTCCTTCTATATTCTGCTTATTAATCCCTTGTCAGATAGATAGAATGCAAACATATTCTCCTAACATTTGGGTTATCTCTTCACTTTGTTGATTATTTACTTTGCTGTGCAGAAGCATTTTAGTTTGTTGTGATGCCAACTGTTCATTTTTGCCTTGGGTATCCATGGTTTTGAGATAGTACTCAAAAAAAATCTTTGCCCAGAACAATGTCCTGATGCATTTCCCTAAAGTTTTCTTCTACTAGTTTCATAGTTTCAAGTCTTAAATCTAAGTCTTTAATCTATTTTGATTTGATTTCTGTATATTGAAAGAGATGATGATCTACTTTCATTCTTCTGCTTATGGATATCCAGTTTTCCTAGCACTATTTATTGAAGGGACCATCTTTTCTGTGATGTGTATGTTCTTAACACCTTTGTTGAAAATGAAGTCACTGGAAATGCATGAATTTGTTTCTGGGTTCTCCAATCTGTTAAACTGGTCTGTGTGCCAAAATCATGCTATCTTGGTTACTATAGCTCTATGATACAATTTGAAGTCAGGTAATGTGATTGTTTCAGTTTTGCTCTTTTTACTCAGGATAACTTTGGCTATTCTTAGTCTTTCGTAGTTCCATGTAAATTTTAAGATTATTTTTTTCTGTTTCTTTCAAGAATGTCATTGGTATCTTGATAGGGATTTCATTGAATCTATAGATTGCTTCGAGTTGTAAGGACATTCTAACAATATTGATTCTGCCAATCCATGATATGGAATATCTTTCCTTTTTTTCATGTGTGTATCCTCTTCACTTTCTTTCATTGGTGAATTATAGTTTCATTGTAGAGATCTTTCACTTCCTTGGTTACATTTATTCCTAGGTATCTTATTTCATTTTTAGCTATTGTAAATGGAATTACTTTCTTGGTTTCTTTTGTCATATTGTTAACTGTAAACATATAACAAAACTACTTTTTTTTTTCTTTAGACAGAGTCTCACTATGTCACCCTCGTAGAATGCGGTGGCACCATAGCTCATAGCAACCTCAAACTCTGGGGCTTAAGAGATTCTCTTGCCTCAGCCTCCCAAGTAGCTGGGACTATAGTCACCCCCCACAACACCTGTTTTTTGTTTGCAATTGTCATTGTTGAGCAGGCCTGGGCCAGGCTCAAATCCACCAGCCTCAGTATATGTAGCGGGCACCCTACTCACTGAGCTATGAACACCGAGCCAATATCACTGATTTTTGTATCTTTAGTTTGTATCCTGTAATTTTATTGAATTTGTTGATTAGTACTAGTAAGTTTTTTTGTTGGAGTCATTAGATTTCTTTAAATATAAGATCATATCATCATCAAATAAAGATAATTTAATTTCTTCCTTTCCAATCTAGATGTTTTTTCTTTCTCTTATCTTATACACTTCCAGCACTATGTTGAATAATAGTGATTAAAATGGGCAACCTTTTCTTGTTCCAGATCTTGAAGACAGCCTATCAGTTTTTCCTCATTTATCAGGATATTAACTGAGAGTCTGCCAAATATGCCTTTTTTCATGCTGAGGTATGCTCCTTCTACACCTAGTTTTTTAAGTTTTTTACCATGAAAAAATGATGGATGTTAGCAAATGCTTTTTCAGCTTCAATTGAAATGATCACATGGTCTGTCCTTCACTCTGTGAATATAATGTAACATATTGACTGATTTGCATATGTTGGACTATCCTTGCATTCTTGGGATGAATCTCTCTTGATCATGATGAATGATCTTTTCAAAGTGTTACTGACTTCGGTTTGCTAGTACTTTGTTAAAAAATTTCCATCTGTGTTCATCAGACATATTGGTCTGTAGTTTTCTTTTCTTATTGTGGTTGTCTTTGTCTAGTTTTAGTATTGAGGTAATACTGACTTTGTAGAATGAGTTTCATTTTTCAACTTTTGTACTAATTTGAGAAGGATTGATGTTAACTTTTAAATGTTTGGTAGAATTTCACAGTGAACACATCAAATTCTGAGCTTTTCTTTGATAGGGATTTTTTAATACCTTGTGTCATTATTTTTTACTTGTCTATATAAGTTTTCTTATATAAGGATTTCTTTATTGTTCAGTCTTGATAGGCTATTAGTATCTAAGAACTTAGCCATTTCTTCAAGATTTTCCAATGTATTGGCATATAATTTTTCTTATCGGTCTCTAATGATCCTTTAAATTGTAGTAATATCAATTGTAATATCTCCTTTTTCATCTTGATTTTATTTATTTGGGTCTTCTCTCCTTTTATCTTAGTCTGGCTAAATGTTTGTTAGTTTGTTTTTATCTTTAAAAAAATAAATTTTCATTTAGTTTACCTTCTGTATTTTTTTTTATTTAATTTCATCTAGTTCTACTGTGATCTTTATTTCTTCCCTTCTTCTAATGTTGGATTTTGCTCACTATTAATTTTCTTGGTCTTTTAGACTTAATAAGGCTGTTTATTTGAGGGTTTGAGGGTTTTTTTTTCACTCTTCTGATGTAGGCATTTATAACTATCAACTTGCTTCTTAATAGCACTTTGCTGTATCCCATACATTTTGTTATGTTGTGTTTCCACTTTCATTTGTTTCAAGAAACACTTTATTTCTTAATATCTTTATTGATCAAATGATTATTCAGGAGCTTATTGTTTAATTTCCATGTGTTTGTGTAATTTCCAGAGTTCCCCTTTTTTTCATTGTTTAGTTTTACTCCATTGGGGTCAGAAAAGATATTTGATATCATTGATATTTCAGTTTTTTTGAAATTTTTAAGACTGTAGCAGATCTATCCTTGAGAATGATGCATGTTATAAGAAGCCTGTGTATTATATAGCTGTTGAGTGAAATGCTCTGCAAATATTTATTAGGTCCATTTCATCTATAGTGCATATAAATTCTGAAATATCCTTATTGATTTCCTGTCTATTTGACCTATTCTGAATGATTCCACTTCTGAAAGTGAGATGTTGAGTTCTCCAGCTACTATCATATTAAGGTCTACCTTTATCTTTAGCTCTAATAATATTTGTTTTTTATATCTGGGTACTCCAATGTTGGGTACATACATTTGGTAGAACCTCCATAGTTGACCACTTCCCTACATTGACCACCTCCTTAACTTGACTTAATTTTCATAGACTGAACATGCATCACATGTACAGAGTAGCATAGTAGGCCTAGTTCATTATGCTGACTACCTCCATATGTTGACTAGCTTGTTATAGTCCCATGGGTGGTCAACTTACAGAGGTTCTCCTTTATTTAGAATTGCTATATTCTACAGCTACATTAAGCCTTCATAACTATATAATGATAATATCTTTGTATCTTTTTTGTTTTTGTCTTGAAATATATTTTATCTTGTATAAGTGTAGCTGTTCCTGCCCTTTTAGTTTCCATTCTGCACAAAATATCTTTTTTCCATCCCTTTATTATAAGTCTGTGTGTTGATAGGTGAAATGAGTTTCTTAAAGGCAGTATATAGTTAGTTCTTATGTTTTTATCTATTTAGTCACTTTGTGTTTTTATAAGAGAGTTTAGTCCATTTACATGTAATGTTATTAATTATAGGTAAGAACTTACCACTGCCATTTGTTTTCTGGTTGTTTTGTGGCCCTTCCTTCCTATTTTTCTTTGTATAAAAGTGATTTTCTCTAGTAGTATGTTTTTATTTCCTATTTTTTATTTTTTCTATATCTATTCTATTTTTTTATTTGAGCTTACCATGAGGCTTGCAAATAACATCTTATAATCAATTATTTTAAACTAATGACAATTGAACTCTAATTTTTTTTAAAAAAGGAAAAGCAAAAAAATGCTATACTTTAACTCAGTCCCCCTAGTTCTTGACTTTGTACTGTTTTCAGTTATATCATTTTACACAATCTATATCTTTAAAAGTTGGTATACTTACTGTTTTTGACAAGTTAATTTTTCAGTCTTCTTAAGATCTGATAGGTTAACACACTACAATTACAGTAGTAGAGTATTCTGTGTTTGTCTGTGTACCTACAGTTACCAGTGAGTTTTATGCCTTCAGGTAAATTTTATTGTTTGTCAACATTCTTTTCTTTCAGATTAAAGAATTCCCTTTAGTATTTCCCAAATGACAAATATGCTATTGATGAAATCTCTCAGCTTTTGTCTGGGAAATCTTTATTTCTCCTTCATGTTTGAAGAATATTTTTGTGGATATAATATTCTAGGATGAAAGATTTTTCCTTCAGCACTTTAAATATATCATGCTACTTTCTCCTAGCCTCCAAGATTTCCACTGAGAAGTCTGTTGTCACAAATATTAAAGATCCTTTCTATATCATTTGTTTCTTTTCTCATTTTAGAATCCTTTTCTTTATCCATGACCTTTGAGAATTTGATTATTTATGCCGTGAGGTAATCTTTATTCTTATTCTTCTTCTTTTTAGAGTTAGAGTCTCATTCAGTCACCCAGAATGGAGAGCAGTGCAAAACTCACTGCACCCTTAAGCTCCTGGGTTTAAGCCATTCTCCTCCCACAGCCTCCTGAATAGCTAGGACCACAGGCATGCATGAATATTCACAGATACTTTTTTTTTTTAAGTTTTTATAGAAACAGGACCCTACTATGTTTCCCAGGGTAGTCTTAAACTCTTCGCCTCAAGTAATCTTCCCTCATCAGCCTTCCAAAGTATTAGGATTACAAGTGGCCCCACCATACCTGGTCTGAGGTGGTATTATTTGGGTTGCATCTGCTTGGTATTCAATGACCTTCTTATCCCTGGATATTCATATATTTCTATAGGTTTGAAAAGATTGCTATTGTTTATTTGAATAAACTTTTTACCCCAATCTCTCTCTGTCTCTCTCCATCCTCTTTCAGGCCAATAACTCTTAAATTTGTCCTTTACAAACTATTTTCTAAATCCTGTAGATATGCTTCATTCTTTTATATTCTTATTTTCAGACAACCTCTCCTTGGGCTCACTAATTCTTTCTACTACTTGATCAATTCTGCTGTTGAGATACTCTGATTCATTTTTAGCTTGCCATGAATTTTTCAGCTACAGAATTAATGAGTGACTATTCTTATTTCAATACCTTTGTTAAATTTCCCTGCTAGAATTCTAAATTTCTTTTCTGTGTTATCGTAAAGTACATGGACCTTCCCTAAGCAATTTTGATTCTCTGTCTGAAAAAACATATATCTTCATTAGTCTAGGATTGGTTCCTTATTTCATTTATTTGACAAGGACATGCTTTCCTAGATAGTCATCAATATCTGGTATTAAAGGGTTAGGTATTTTTCCCAATCTTTTCACTCTGGATTTGCTTGTAACCATTTTTGAGAAGGTTTCCCATGTATTCAAAAGAGAGTGTATGTTGTGATCTAAGTCTGTGGTCACTGCAGCTATATCAGCACTAGGGGATATCCTAAGCCTAGTAATGCTGGAATTCCTGGGTTATCAGGCAAAGACTATTACTCTGTCCTCTTCCCAAATCAGAAGGCTCTATCGATATTGGGCTGCCTAAAGTTGGAGGAGGGGTAATGTGAGCCCTCCTGTGGCCATCACAACTGCATTGCTCTCAGTCACACCTGAAGCCAGTACAGTATTAGGTTTTGCCCAAGGCCTGTGTCTTCTCTAAAGACGACAGATGAATGGCTAGTAAACACATAAAAAAAAATGCTCATCATCCCTAATTATTAGAGAAATGCAAGTTAAAATCATCCCGAGATATTATCTAACCCCAGCGAGAATGGCCTATATCACAAAATCTCAAAACTGCAGATGATGGCATAGATGTGGAGAGAAAGGAATACTTTTACACTGCTGGTGGGACTGCAAACTAATACAACCTTTTTGGAAGGAAGTATGAAGAAACCTCAAAGAACTCAACCTAGACCTCCCATTTGATCCTGCAATCCCATTACTGGGCATCTATCCAGAAGAAAAAAAAAACCTTTTATTATAAACACACTTGTACTAGGCTGTTTATTGCAGCCCAATTTACAATTGCTAAAATGTGGAAACAGCCTAAATGTCCTTCAACATAGGAATGGATTGGTAAGCAGTGGTATATGTATATCATGAAATATTACTCAGCCATCCCCCCAAATGGAGATTTTGCAGCATTTGTACTAACTTGGATGGAGGTGGAACACATTATTCTTAGTGAAGCATCACAGGAATGGAGAAGTAGGAATCCTATGTATTTAACTTTTATATGAGGACAATTAATGACACTGTGGGGCATGGGGGAAGGGGAGACCAGACAGAGAAGGAGGGAGGGGGTGAGGGCAGGGAAAAGAAGAAAAAAAAAAAAAGAAAAGAAAATAGTGACTAATTCTCACATAAACTGGATTTAATTTTGACCAAAGTATATTACTTAAACATTAATGTTTAATTCAACTTGTTAATATGTTGTTTAGGATATTGCATCCTCATTAAAAGTGAAATATGTTTGTAATTTCCCCTTTATAATAATATATTTTTTCCAATTTTAATATCATGTGTATCCAGATTAAGTAGAATGATTTTAAAGTATTTCTTCTTTTTCTATTGCATAAGATTTGGCATGATCTGTTTTTTGAAATTATCTGCTACTTTTATTTATAACTATTAGTTGTCTATTTTTTGAGACTTTGGAAAAAAATAAGAAGAATAAGTTAACTGATGACTCTATACTCAGCCTCCGAGTCAAAGCATTCTATAATAGACATACATATAATATCTGACAATGTGAATGTTACTTTCTTTGCATTATTATTCTTATTATTGTTTAACATTTCAATGCAGCAACATCTGATTTCTTTTCTGAATGTATTTATCTTCATTCATTCTTTACGAGGTTTTTGTTTCTAGTCCTTATCTTAAACATTGTTATTGTTATTAAATTTTAAGCCTTTTTTAATTCTGTGAAGGCAAAAAGTGGAAACCTAATAAACACATGTATATGTAAAAAAATTTTTTAAAAAGAAGTTATTAATTTCAAGTTCATTTCCACGTCTTCCCCCATGGCTGTCCTCTTCTCTGCTTCTTTTCCATGATGAGTTAGAGTTTTCAGGATTGTGTTTATCCACAGCCTTCTGCCCACCTCCATTTCCACCCGAACCTGTACTGCTAAAACTTCTCAGTGGGAAACTTAGGGCTGCTCTGAGCTGCCCCAAGCAATGGCTTATTAGCTCTTGTTAACTCAGAACTCTGCCTGTTCTTTGTAGACCACAAGCAGTTTCTTTGCATTGTTTAATTTGTGCTGGCATTTTTGTGTCGGATCCTCTTTTGTCTTAATGCTTTTTATTTACATTTCTAGGTTTGAGGGGGATTTTTAAATCTGGCTTTACTTTACTATCTTAAATAAGAAATCATTTATTCGGATCTTAAGAGTCCATAGATGATGGATCCCAGATCCTATGAAAGATTCTTGGATAGTAAAACTAGTGAGTAGGTTTTTTTTAAAGATTTATATACATCTCAAAGGAGTAGAGAAAGAATTTCAAATCACAAGTTTTCTAAAGAGGGAGGTAAGTGGCCTACGCTGAGGAAGAAGCCTGTCTAAAGTTTAGTCAATCTGAGGGGAACGTTAAAACTAACTTGATTATCGTGTTTGGTATCAACTATAACTGCATATGAAATGCAGGTCTCCAATTGCCTACCCTACCTTACTTAGTTTGATCTGTATAATTTGATGTACACCTGAATGATCTTCAAGGCATGAATATTACACAATAATAAAAATAATAGTTTCAGCTGTTGGTACAATTATACAAGGGTTGTAGGTAGCACAAAGATAAAAAGATAAATACAAATTCTCTGAAGCAAGAAATCAAAATTTTCCTTGAAAAATCAATTTATTCCTTTAGGACATTACAAAAGCCTATTGTTCCCACTTGAGTTTTATCTATTTAGACTACATACTGATCAGAAAATATGCAAACAATCAAAAATAGTCCCTTAGTGATTAAGTATTTTTGTTCTATAGCAAAGGATTTACAAGGCTTCTCAGGTGATTATTCCTAAATTTGATTATCTTTTAATGCCCAACAAATCAGATATCCTTTTACATATATTAAACTACGCTCTCATATTTATTTTTAATCTCAAATTTTTTAACCATATTTATATATATAGCAATTATTTATACTAATAAGCAGAAGAAAAAGAAATAGTGAAAATGCTTTGAATGATCTTTAAAATGCTTTTCATGGTTGTATTTAAAGTTATCTGATATTCCAAAAAAAAAAATTTTATTGCCTTGCAATAAAAAGAATTATAAAGCTTCTGGCTCAGTCAACTTGAGTGTGATTTATATTCCCACTGCAATGCACACTATGAATTTGTAATTAATCTCTCCGTAGCTAAGCCTTCTTTGGAGTAGATATTCTGGTTTATATTTTTAATCCTGAAAGACTTTCTCTCCTTAGACTTAATTTCATTCTATTCAATTCAATAAATATCTACTGTGTCCTGCTATGTGCCAGACATTGTATAAGTCACTGAGGTGTCGTGATCTGGTAGAATTCACGTTAAAAACAGAATGTGAAAACCAGGGGTTGGCCAATAAAAAATTAAAAAAATAAAAACCTGTAACAATTCTTGATAAATTTCAAAACAGGTTTTTACATGAATGAGTCATATTCAGGTACAATAGAACCTCTATAATTTGACCACCCACGGGACTGTAATAAATGGTCAATATATGGAGGTAGTTCACATAAGGAACTAGGTCTACTATATTGATACATACATGTACTTTACTTTATTATATAGCTTTTATTAGAGAATAACATAAGAAATTACACATAATCAAAACACAGTAAAAATCATACATACAGTATCATACAAAATCAGTACATTTACTGTTTAATCATTCTTTCTGAAAAAAAGAGTCAGTCTTTCTCTGTTTCTTATTCTTATCATAAATGTAAGGGGAGAAAGCACTCTCAACATTGCCTACACCACTAGCATATCTGACCATTTTTCAATGAATTACTTCAACTGCATTATCAGGTGCCTGACATCCTCTCCTTTTGGAGTCCTTGAAATTTCTGTGTCATCTTCACTTGCTTCTTCTACTTCATAAAGTGTTCATGCACTTTTATGCTGGTCTGTACTTCACTCAATATAGTGTAGAAAATTGCTTCTAGGTCTGGGTCATTACAAATTGTCATCTCATCATCCATTGCAACAAAACCTTCAAAATCTACTTCTTCGAATTCTGTCATCGGGGAAGACTGATGGGGCCAAAACATTGTGCACTTGGGTTATGACAAATCCAGCCTTCTTGAAACACTTCTGTATCATTTCTAGCTGAACTTTATTCTAAGCAGAACTGATCCAGAGGACAGCATCCAGAGCATTAACTGATGTTGCAGATTAAGTTGCTTCTATACACAGACCACAGGTTTGTGTTTTAGTAATGACCCACTGCAGTGGTGCATTTGAAATGTGTTGATGATGTCAAGAAGTTGGGTTTTTGAAGTACTGTCATGTTGGTGAGGTGATTCTCTTTTGGGTGGGGTGGCCAGGGTAGTTTATCTACTGTTAGTAAAATGAACAGCTTCTTTTTCTTCATTTCTCAGTCAGTATCCCTTACTCACTCCTTAAATAGGGCACTCAGTCATCCATGCACATTTGTTTGATCTCAGAGTGACAGGGAGATCTTCAGATTTCAGATTCTTCAAATGTGTCTGGCTTTGCTGATTTACCCATTAGCAAGGGCTTTAGTTTCTCTCCAGTTGAGCAAGTGCAAAGTGGAACTATGAAACATCTTGCAAAGTTTTCCACTCTTACTTTTGTCACCTTTCATGGCAAGGCTCTGTCAAGTATTGCCTTAAAAGAGCCTGCACTCATCAGGGTTAATGATGTAAAGAGACCACCTGTCATCTTTGAAGCCTCTAGAGAAGTCCAGGAACTTTTTGATGAACTCTTCCAAACCTTCTACTGGAGATTCATTGGATTCACCACACAAGACTTTCAGGGAGATCTTGTGTCACAATTTAAATGTCTTGAGCCAACCACTTGTTGATTAGAAATCTGCCACCCCAAATTCCTGTGAGAATTTTTTAGCCACTTCTTGGATCATCTGCCAGGAGATTTGGGCATTAACTACCCGTATTTGTTTAAACTGGCTTAATGTGGCTTCATTGACTTCATCAAAGTAAGTTTTCTTCCTTTTCCACTGTAGGTCTTTGCTTTCTGTATCATATCTCTCCAAGTACTCATATTAACATTTTTGAATATTGCTCACTGGTCTTGCTAACACCAAAGTGTTCCCCTGTCTTTGGCAGCTGCATTCCAGAGAATGTCCTTCAATGTCAGCCAGCTTTTTGAGTTCTTTCCTTTGGGCCATCATGTCTCAATTAACTGTAAAATTCTTCAGTAATTGTAGGATGTACCTAAAATTCAAATCATTCCTTTACACTTAAAACAAAAATCTTTCACAACACATGATGAACAATTGTACATTAGTCCTACTCCAACCTGTGATATTAATAAAACATGAAAAAAAACTCATAACAAAAAAATAAATAACACAAGTAAGGGGAAAGGGAAAAGGCCATGTCTTCTACCTTTTAGTGTACAGTAGACTCAACTGGTCAAATCATAGAAGGTAAATTCATATTGTGTGTCATGATACAACTTACAGAGATGGTCAATATACAGACATCAGTCTTCCATTGAGTACATGTGGTACATGCTCGGTCTATGAAAACAAGGTCAACTTAAGGAGGTGGTCAATGCAGAGAAGTTTTACTGTATATTAAAAGCCAGAAGTCCTATTCCTTCTGCTTGGAACACTGTTATCTACTTTTCTACCAAAGCTTATCCATCCTGTAAAACTCAATCCAGATATTAGCTACTCAGCTAATCTTCCAAGACCTCCATGCCTACCCAGACTGGGTTGCTTATCATATCCTCTGTGTTACCACAATGACATGGAATTGTATTTGTTTCTTTACTCATCTCTATTTCTAACTGGACAGTGAATTCATCAATGCACCAATGACTGGAACAGAATTTATCCCTAATTTCCATGCACCTAACCTGTGAGCATGCAATAAATAGAAGTTAAATGAATAAATGAATGGACAATTACTTATAACAAAGACATATAGCATTTATTGGTAATGTCTCTGTGCCACACTCTTCATGTGTGGTATTTTACTTAATCTAATCATCATCTCAAACTTACAGTTCAGAAAAACAGAAACTGTGAGAAGTTAATAAATATACCTAAGATTAAGAAATTGTTAAACAGTAGTGTGAGGGAGTGAAGCAGTCTGATTTAGGAAACTACTCTCTTAACCATATTGTAAATGAATAAAGTTGGTATCACACAATTCAGGATGAGACTATCTCCATAAAGCAGGGAAACAAATTTCTGCTAAGTCTAGCAAGTTAGCAAGGTTTCAGCCATTTGAATTTTTTTAAATGAACTTCCCATCTCTAAAGATCCCCTATTCACCAGATATAGTAACAAGTTGGCAACATTTCCCTTTTTTTGCCAGTGTAAGATTTCCCTTCATTTGGTTTAACCAAAGAGAAAAAGGCTTTTCTGCACTTATAAAATTATAAGAAGTAGAATATTTGCAACAAGCCAATGGCTAAGTAAGTTACTGAGTTTCTTGCAAACTCATTAAATGAGAACAGCAGCTGTCAGACTCAGCTCAGCAAACACCTCAGCATTCAGTAAGAATTTGGCAAGACCCTCAAAGTATTGCCCATGGGTAGAACCAGAAGCTCATTAGATAGATTCGAGTACAATGGAATAAATGGAGTAACGGTCTATGTAAAGAAAACCAAATATATGTGTCATCCATAATAATGGAAACTCTGAAGAGCCGAGAGTTATTTGGTTCTCTGATTAATTTGTCAGGATTTCAGTGTAGTAAATGTTTTAAGGTTACCTAGAGAATAAAATCTCAGCTATCAGGTAGTCTTTTGGTGTTATACAGTTCAAAATGACACTGTAACTTAGGCATCTTTATTCTCATAGAGAAATATTTTTCTTTTTAAAGGTTTATTTCAAATTTCATTCTAAGGAGACTCTAAGAAGTTAAACTTCCATTTCATGTAGATAGAACCTTATCATAGTCATATGAAAAACTAACAATAAAATGTGAAATGTATAAAGATGAATGAAACTTTGAAATATCAGTGTGGCTGTCACCCAACACCTCTTAAAATACTAACGCCAACTTACAATGTGCAGAACATCCCCCAGTGGGAGTAGCCTAAGTGCCTAAACTATTAATATTGTGCATAAATGTGCTGCCATTTTACATTTTTGTTCTGCAGCTTAAATCATACAGTACAGTGTGTTCTAAAATGTTTCCAGGCTGTTATTTTCAAAAGTAATAAACATCACTAGAAAAACTTGGAAAGAGAGGAATGCTCATTCTTGACTAATTTAAGATTGATGAATTTAAGCTGATACAAATCAAATCTAGAGACAATTTTAATTTAGCAGTTATCTACACAAACATAGGGTAGAAATTTTTTTTTTGGAAACAGAGTCTCATTTTATCATTCTTACTAGTATGCTGTGGGTGTCATAGTTCACAGCAACCTCAAACTCTTGTGCTCAAGAGTTTGCCTTAGCCTCAGCCTCCCAAATAGCTGGGACTACAGGCACCTGCCACAATGCCCAGCTATTTTTTAGATACAGGGTCTCACTCTTGCTCAGGCTGGTCTTGAACTCCTGAGTACAGGCAATCCACCTACCTCAGCTTCCCAGAGTGCTAGGATTATAGGCGTGAGCCATCACCTATAATACTAGCACCCGGCCCATATGGTAGAAATTTTAAAAACAATATAACATAACAAATTTTGCAAAGAAGTAAGGAGCTCTTTTTCTCATACATCATGAGACTTTTTATTGACTACTGACCATTTTAGATAAGGTATGCTAGCAACTCTCAATTTTTATTTTACCCTCTGAGGGTTATTATTTTGATGTTGATTAATAACTAGCACAGACTAAATTTGTGAAGTGTCTCATTCGTATTTATGCTTACTCTTTTTTCACCTCTTTTTTATGCTAAGCCTAATTTCCCAGAAATCACTGTTACATTTACACAGTCTAGTATTCATGCAAATGTTTTTCTCGGGCTGTGTTCAGAGACCTCCAGCCAAGAAGTCTTCTACTCTATGGAAGAACCTGTGTGTGGCCTAGAGAACACATTTAAGGTGCAGGTCATTTTCAAGCCTTCCCCAGCTTTTACTTTCTACCAGAGTCTCTTGAATCTTCTCTATGAATGTGCTTAGACCCTTTCAGCCAGGAATGTGTGAGTGGCTTAGGCTCATTTCTGTCTCTACTGCACATAGACATAACCTTTGGTTGAGCTGGGATATGTGGAGAGCTATCATACCCTTTAACTCTTTCTCTTCCTGGGAATCCTTGTTAAATACCCAGCTAGTTTACCAGTCTATCATCTAACCCATACAGGACCATAAACTCAGGCTAGCAGGGCTACTGGTCCTCCCTGTTCACTTGGGTGACCATATTATCAACTCAGGACCTTACAAGAACCACAGAAGGATTTATTTGAGAAGAACTTGGCATAAAATGTAAAGTAGTAACTTTAAGTAATTAATTAAATATTAACTTAAAGTGTCTTAGTTTGTTTCAGGATGCATAAAAAAAAATACCCAAAACTGGGTAATTTACAAAGAACAATATTTATATCTTACTGTTATGGAGAAGTCTAAAGTTGAGGTGCCATATTTGGCAAGGACCTTCTTGCTGGTGGGGACCCTTTGAGGAGTCCAAAGGCAAGGCAGGGCATCACATGTCAAATGGATTGAGCATGCTAGCTCAGGTCTCTCTTCCAGTAATACCCTCATGATAATACCCTAAACCAATTAACCATTAATCCATGAACAGGTTGATCCCCTCATGAGAGAAGAGCCCTCATGATCTAATTACCTTTTAAAGACCCCCCACATTTCAATTTTGCCACATTGTGGATTAAGTTTCAACATGAGTTTTAGAGGGGGGGACATTCAAACCATAGCATGGGGCTATGTCTACAGTATGTGTATTTTCAATGGCCATTTTCTCTTCTATAAAGGATTAATATGGAATATGGAGAAACTGTTTAAAAATGGACTCTAATGTCTTTATGATAATATGTCACATATCACTTCCGACACCACTTATCAGGGCCCAGGACTGGCCAGGTCTCGGGCCTGGCTTAACTAGGTTCCGGACGTGGACCACTAAGTTACCTTGCTCTGGTACAGTTTCTCTGAGGTGCCTGAGGGCTGTCTACTTCATTAGGAAGAGAGAGTCTTAGAGAGAGTAAAGCAGTCTTCTTAGAAAGGTAGATCTTAGTCTTTAGCAGAGCTTGGTGATCTTCAGCAGAGAGATGCTGTGCTGGCGTTCTGCAGGCAGGAGAGCAGATAGAGTTAGAGTAAGTGGGTGGTGATAAAATGCTCATGCTCCCGATTGCCTTCTCCTCCAGCCTAATATAAGGCTGATCTTGTGCCTCTCAACACCACAGGTGTAGAGACTCCCAATTCACCACTGCTCTCATCTCGCAAGCTCGCATGCTTGTTAGGAGAGCTAAATCCTTCTCCATGCCCTTTCCACCAAGGTGTTCCATGATTGAACTATACAGGTATTTCTTATAACTCTCACTCTTAGCCATAGGCTATATGGGCTGCAGCAATAATTTTTTGTTGTTGTTTATTGCAGCTCAATTTACAATCACCAAAACATGGTAACAACCTAAGTGCCCATCAACCCAGAAATGAATTAACAAACTATGGTATATATATATACCATGGAATACTACTCAGATATAAAAAAGATGGAGACTTTTCTTTTTTTGTATTAACATGCTTGGAGTTGAAACACATTGTTCTCAATAAAGTATCACAAGAATGGAAAAGTAAGTATCCAATGTACTCAATACTAATATGAAGGCAATAGACAAACTAATACGCAACCACATAAAAGAAAAACTCAATTCAATTCGAGTTGGGGAGAGGGAAGAGGAGAGATGGCGGAAAGTGGAGGAGGGAAGGAGATTGGTATACTCCCACCTAATGGGCACAGAGTAAGGGTATACGGCATATCTCCTGGGATCAGGACACTACTACAACCAGGACTTTAACTAACAAATGCAAACATTGTAACCTAATTATTTGTACCCTCATATTAATCTGAAATTTCAAAAAAAAATTAAAAATGGACTGTAGATTCAGAATACCTGAATAATTCACCCCAGCTCTACCATCCTTACCCTTGAAAACAATTACTCAAATACAAAATGGAAGTGGCAATAGTAGTATCTAAAAAGTAGAAGTGAAGATGAAATAAAATCATATGTCCAAAGCACTTGGCACAGTGCAAATACTGTGTATATAACAAATACTCCCTAAAGATTATTCATGAGCCTTTGGTCATGATTAATTTGAGTCATATTACTCACCTGGCCCTAACCCTGTTGTCCTTAGGTCATTCCAGCAGTTTTCTGCCTGCATCAACTTTTTGGTGCTGGGAGATTTTGTTTTCCCTGCTAATCCCCAATAGGCTGGTCATTTTCTTGATACCAATGCTGATACAATTGTAGTAAATAGTAATTTTATTATTATTTGCAATTGCTCAAAAGTTTAATGAATATGGGTTCAGTGCTTTATCTCTGCATAATTCATAAACTGTATCTCTACCACTTTTACAGTAACATTTTTTTTCTCTTTCTAAATACTTTTGTACCAGTAGACACAACACAGAAATGGCTCTACAGTTTAACCTCTTTGTATGTTTGTGAATGTCTTCTGTGTTACACTACGGAGGAGTGACTCTTAGGTAAATGTACTCTTATCTCTGCTAAGAGATTTCTCTCAGACTTCATTCCTTTAGTCCATAAAGCTCATTACTTTATGGTTATTTCCTGCCTCTTGATAAAAATATTTATATGTCTCAGTATTAATTTTCTTTAGGAGCTGAGTCTGATCTATCAAACACAGGGTTTTACTGTTTAACTGTTTCATGTTTAGTATATGTGTATTTACTTATATTGTTGATGGTATTCAACCACTTACCATAATACTAGGTAGTTGAGCTAAAAAAAAAAAAAAAAAAACCATAGCTAATCCAAATTTAAAACCTAATTATTTGGAAGTATTTATCCACAGGAATTTCTCTATGCAAATTCAATTAAGAAAATATCTTCTATGTGCTCTTGGAGAAGTTTACCATCCAACACACATGCTGTTAATAATAATAGGTTTATTTATGCAGTGATTACCTTGCATTATTCTAAATTCTAATATCTCATTTATGATATTCTCACTCTAATATTCTAGAATTATGATAATTCTAATATTCTCATTCTAATATCTATTATGTACCTTGCATTATTCTAAATTCTAATATCTCATTTAAATGCACAACGGTCTATGATTTGGTATCTTTTTTTTTTTCTTTTCTTTTTTTCTTTTATTAAATCATAGCTGTATACATTAATGTGATCAGGGGTACAATGTGCAGGCTTTATATACAATTTGAAATATTTTCATCACCGATGGTGCATCTTAGAAGGGCACCGGTGAAACTCACTAAATGAAGAACATAAATTTCTGAACACAGTAACCAAGAAAATGCCATGAAGGCCATGTCAACCAGCTCGATGAAGAGGAATTTCTTATTTGCTCTTGGTGTCTCTGTGATGAGGGGTGGGAAGAGCAGACTGGCACTCTGAAAAATACTGCCTGTGAGTTGATTTGGTACTTTTTTTTTTTTTTTAGTTCATGACATTTATTACTGGGGTTGTTTACAGAAAAGCCTTTTCCACAGTTAATTTGAGCATAAGAATAATTGTCTCATGTGACCTCCTTTTAGAACTTTTATTTTTAAAAAATCATAAAACTGTATCTGAGAAGATACTAATTTCAATTGTTTAAAAGTGAGGAAGAGTTAGAGAGGGAGTTTTGTTTTATCCTTTAGTAACAGATCAAACAAGAAGCTTGCGTAGTACTTGGCAGGCTTCTTGCCACAGACACACTTGGCTCCAGGTTGCAGTTCACATACTGGTTTGAAAGGGATACAAAGGCTTTTAGCTCCCATAGATGGAGCACCAGGTTCAAGATCTTGATCCCTGGCAGTGGTCTTTTTGATCCAGTCTTCACAGTCAATTTCCCCACAGAATGGAATCTAAGCAATTTTCCTAGAATCTAGTATCTTCTAGAAAGTCTTACATTGTGTTAGCCACAACCATTAGTCTTAAGGTCTTCAGAACCCCCTGTGAAAAGGGTAACACGGTTGTCTTCTAAAATAGCCTGAAGGTTAGTCTCAGCCTCATTTTCAACAATTGTCAGCTTTTCTCCAGTATCTCATCTGACAGCTAAAATTGACAGCTCTTCATATCACATGGCCCAACTTCAAGTCTAATAGGAACCCCCTTGAACTCCCAATGGTTGAATTTCCAACCTGGAGAATAGTTCTCTCGTAAATCAACTCTAACTCTAATGTTCACACTGAGTAGCTGCCTGTGATAATCGTTATAGTTTTCAATCAGTGCTTCTTTGTCTTCTTCAGAAAATTCATTCGTAATGCCACAAGGAATAACCACCACCTGAACACAGTCTACACGGGGTGGTAATACTAATCCCATGTTATCCCCATGATTCATGGTCATAACACTGATAGACCGAGTTGTCAGGCCCCAGGAATTCTGATAGGCAAATTGCTTCTCTCCTGGTGCCTTTGGATCTTCAAAAATGATTTCAAACATTTTAGAAAAATTCTGCCATAAATGATGTGATGTAGCTCCCTAGATAACTCTTCCACTAGCAGATACAAATGCTTCTACTGTAGTTGTATAGTCTCCTCCTGCAAATTTCTCCTTTTCAGTCTTTCTTCCTTTTACAACAGGAATTGCCAGGAGTTTATATACTTGAGCATATAAGTCAAGTATCATCAAGTCCTTTTCTGCTGCTTCTTCAAAAGTAGCAAAAGCACTATGCCCTTCCTGCCAAAGGAATTCACAAGTACACAGGAAAGGCTGAGGGTGCTGGAATTCCCAGCGTACCAAATTGCACCACTGATTAAGCCTGATGGGTGAGTCTCTGTGTGACTGCACCCATTTTGCATATGCAGGATACATTACTGTTTCATTCGTAGGACAAATGGCAATCGATTCTGCCGACTCTGTTTTGCCAGATCTTGTAACCCGAGCAACCTCAGGGGCAAAGTCAGCAACATGAGTCTTCCCTGTCTCTATGCACTTTGGGACACAAATAAGGGAAAATAGCAGTTTTCAAGACCAAGGTTCTTGATCTCAGCATCAAAAAAGATCTTTGATGATTTCCCAAATGGAATAGGCCCAGGGATGAAGAATATAGCAGCCACTTACATCATAGTACTCAATCATTTCTGACTTGGTGATGACTTGAGAATGCCAATCAGCAAGATTTTCTTCTTTCTTTGCCTCAAGGCCTAACTGGTCTGTTTCTTAGGATCTTGCTCTTCTCCTACCCCACTTGATGACAGCCCACTTCCTTGGTTTTTAGAAGAGTTTTTCCTTTGACCATCATTTTGTTTCTGAGGCTTATTCTGCTTTTCAGATTTATTTTCTTTTTCTTTCTTCTTCTTATCTTTGTCCTCGGCTCCAGTGGCAGACACAGGCTTATATTCTACTCCCATCAGAAACTTGTACTTTGCCTTCAGCTGTAGGGGTTCTTGTACTTGATCCTTAGAGGCTTTTTCAGCTTTAAGTTTCCGAACTACTTCTCCCCGAGAAGCTACTTTGTCAAAAAGTACTTTGGCTTCTGGTATTTCGGGACCAGCAGGGTCAGAGTTTCTGACTGGACTTGAATCTGAACATTGAGATGATGGAGGCTGCCACATATATACTCCTTCCCAGTTTTTTCCTTGTATTGAGCTTTCAGGGACAGTAAGCATTCTACAGCTTCATTTATTTTAGCCTTAGAAGCTTTTCCACCTTTCAGCTTACAAACCACCTCCCCTTGTGCAGCAACTTCATCATACAGAGATTTATGTTCCAGAACACCTGGTGATGATTTAGAAGAAATATTCAGTGTTACTCCAGCAGGAGGATTTCCAGGTTTATACTCCTGGCCTGTTTTCTCCTTATACTCAGTTTTCAAAGACAAAAACTGTTTTACAGCTGCGTCTATATCTTCCTTTGCTGCTTTCTTGGCTTTTAACTCATGAACTGCATCCCCTTGAACATCCACTGTCTTGTAAAGAACCAAGAAACCCTCAGATGTAGCACAACTATTATTCACAGAAGGGGCTAAACTGTCTTAAGAAGGAGCAGATGTCTCATTTTTCGTTTTTTCCACTTTGGTCTTTTCCTTTGACCCATATGTTGGCATTTCTTTTGTGTGCCCATCAGGAATATATATCAAAATGCACAGGGCCTCTTTGCAACTATACGGGCTAACAGGTTCGTAAGGTTGATCACATATGAAGAATCCTCTTCTCTGGAGCTGTATAATGTCTCCTTTTTTCAAATCCTTAAGCCAGGGATCCCCAAGCATTAGTTCTTCATGCTTACTGTTCTTGTAGACATACTGCTTAAAGTCCTCATCTTTTTCTAGCACTAGCTTTGAGATCAAGTGCTCATAATTGAAACATTGCTGGAATAGGAAGAGCATGTGTAGTCTCTGCAAGCCAAGTGATCTTAGTGGTTTTCTTGTAGTCTTTGTTCTCCAAGTTCAATTTTGCACCGTGATACAATTTTTCCATTTGGATTTTTGTGTATTTTAGTAATGTTGATGTTGCCCCAATTTATAAATGTAACCATCTCGCCCTCTGAAAAAGTCTCTGCATCAGCACCCTCAATGAAAACTTTGGAACTATACCACACAGCCTTCAAACCAACATTAGGATTCCTTGGATGTTTGGCTACTTCTCTCATCTCCCCCTGAGCTTCAGGGATATTCACTGGGATCACTTGTTTCTTCAGTAATGCAACATATCATGGAGTCATTGGGTCAATAACCTTTTTGTTAAATGCCCAGATTTTGTCCCATTCCATATTCACAACTGAACGAAAATAACCTTGAGCAGCAATAAACTGTTTCAGTCCTTTAACTGTCATCACTCTTCTCAGTACACCTTGGACTATAGGAAATCTTGGGTCATCCCATCCATCTACTAGCCCTTCGTTGACAAACCATGTGAGTTTTCTTTTGGATAGCACTGTGTTGTTAAGATTTAGCTGACTATATTCCCAAATATATGGTTTTCTTATGCCTAAAGCTTCAATAATCCAATAAAATTGTTCATCTCTGCCTTGGTATTCTGTTGTTCTCAGGGCATGCGTAACACCTTCAATGCCGTCAACTATGGGGCATACAAAATTATATGGATAAACATTATATTTATTTCCAGTTCTTGAGTGGTTGAATTTTGCAGCAATAAAGGGTCAGATCCCTCATGCACCCATTGTTACTACTCAAGTCAATTTTTGCTCGCAAACAAGACTGACCAAATTGGCTCCCTTTTTTCATTTCTTCCCACATTAGTAGATTCTTCTTAATAGAATTGTTCCTATGTTTGGACTCTATCCACTGTTCACGTTCTGCCTTCATCTGCTCAACAGGAGTGACATTCATATAAGCCTTCCCTTCTTGAATTAGCTTCTCTGCATATTTCATTATAGTTTAAAAATGATCTGAGGAATAAGTAAATTGATCTGGTTTGATATGCAACATTGCAACATATTCCAAGATAACCTTCTCAAAATCTTCCTCTTTTTTCCAGTATTTGATTTGAGTGTCATCAAATCTCATGAGCAGTTTCCCTTTAAAGTTAACCTGGTATTGCTGGTTCAGAAGAGCAGCTTTTGTATGCCCAATGTGTAAGTAACCACTGGCCTCTGGAGGAAATCTGATAGTAACCTTTCCCATCTCTGCACCTGGGAGCTCAACAAATTTGCCAATATCTTGCTTTTGCTCAGGTGCCACTCTTGCTTTGGTTGGTGAAACATTCCACTTGGTACCTACTGACTGGAAGGCCTGCTGGGCTTCAAGAAAGCCAAACAAGCATTTTACATGAACTGGAGTTTTGTTCTGTATCACCTGTTCCTGCCATGCAGCATTTCCTTTTAGGGTGGCCCAAACACACAAATCAGCTAAGTTCAAGGAGTTTCCTACTAAGTAGGTTCTCAGAGACAGGCAATGATTGAGCTCATTGATTGAAGAAGTAAACAAATCACATGAAGACAATTTTGTAGCACTAAATTCCAACCAGTGATCAATCTCAGTATGTTCCATCAGGTTGGAGCCATAGAGCCCAGCTGTAGTTGCAACTCTGGCCAAGTAGCAAAGTATGGAATTTATGTCTATGAATACCAGAAACATGAAGAATATTCTCTTTTCCTTCTATGACAGAAATGCTGACATCATCTTTCACATGTTCTACTGCCAGCAAAGCTCCGAAAGGAGGGTCTCCAGAATTCACGGTCAGACAGAGCGCTGCCATCTCCACCACTCATCCGGTCTACCTGTCGGTCCTCCTGGCTGGCCTTGGTACCATTATTATACCAATTTTACAATGAGATAATTATAGCTCAGGGAGATTAACTAGCTTGCTATAGGGCAGAAATAGGATAAAATCAATCAATCCAGAGCTTGAGCTCTTGTCATGGAGTATATATTCTATAATAATGGTTAAAATTCACAGAATGCTTATTATCTACCAAGCACTCTTCTGAGTACTATATCTGTGTATCTCCTTTAATCGCAACCATAGCCATAGGAACTTGTAATAATTTAATGTCTACTTTAGAGATCAGAAAACTAAGGACAGAAACATTAAGTAATCCTACTAGACTGCATGGTAGTAATAAGTGGATCCAGGCTTGCAAAAAATGTATATTAAATTCAGGTCCTCACAGGACCAAATTCTTATAAGCAGTGTGTTTACATTCAAGATTCAAAACAACAGTTTTCAAATTGTTTTCTCCTACCTTTTGCCACAGCATCTCACAGAGTAATGGGAAGGAGACTGACTTTTCACCTCAGGTGTTACCTGACCACATAATAAATTATCCGGCAGATGCCACTTACTCATTCCTGCTATAAAAGCAAAGGCTAGACAAGGCCAGGTGAACCACAGGGCCTTCTTTATTAACTCTTGATCTTGAAGAGATAACTGAATGACTGCAACTCACCAAAGTAAAAAAGAAAACAAAATATTGTATTTTTATTAAAAATGAAATTACTCTGATCAGTTGAGCTATTTATTTATCCATTTATTCACAAATACTTAACGTAACCAAAATAAATTAAAAAATTACTGAGCAAGACTACCAAATCAAAATGCAAACATAGCCAAAAACAAAACAAAGAAAGTGTCCCTCTAAGGGTTAAACATGTGCCAGAAGAAATGTACTATCTGCAATGATCTAATTGTCTTACTATCCCCAGTAAAGTTCACCAAGAGTAGCCGTGTATTGTAGAGAGTAAAGATTCCAGAATTTTTCTAAATTTGAATTCTAATCTTTATCATTTGAAACTGTAGACTATAATGATATACCTTAACAGTGTACAAGCTTCAAAAGTAAACTATTTTTTTCTTTTTCCTTAGTATTGCTGATACTTAAAAATCTAGGCATTATCTAATATCAATTTTCAGCCTTATTCAGAAAAAAAGTGTTAACATTTGTCTACATTTAATATTAGTACTAAAATAAGTAAATATAAATGAAATTATCTATGGAAAAATATATACTCACTCATGGTATGCCCATAAAATATTAAACAGCATATATATATGGAATTTCTGTTGTTTATAAATTCAAAACCCAGCCTAAGGGATATTGAACAGAACAAACTAAAATATATTTCTAGAAAAAAGTGGTAAGAGTTCTCTCTTTTGCCATTAGGAAGCATATATATATATATATATGTATTTTATATATTACATATAATATATATAGCATATATATGTATCAGCTAAAGTTTTACATATTTAGAGCAACACCTTAAGAGATCATGGAAAAGTGCTCAAGAATAAATGAAACTTTACATTATCTAAGAAAAAGTTTGAAGAGCTAATACTGACTACAATCATATGCATAAACCTTCCCGACAAGCTAAAAATAGGGAATGTGTTAAATAGAATGCAGAGAGACACAGAGAACAGCTTACCAAGCTTTCCTAGCTAGGAAAATGTGGCTTTCCCATACATCATTCAATAAAAAACAGATGGAGAAAACTTGGTTGCCAGAAAGAAAGGAAAGACATGCAGCATGTTATAATTATGAGCTTCAGATAAACAAAGGGAGGGAGAACATTTTGAAACAAAAAGGCAAAATTTCTTCTATAAAAGCTATCTCCCCTGAGTAGGGCAAACTAAGGATAAAATGACTTCTTCTCAGAAATATTGAGTGCCCCCAGAATGGACATTTTCTATCACCTGGAACTCACCCTTCCTTTTTTGGTTATAACATCCTAAATCTTGCCACTCCTGGTACTTGTGGGGCAGGGATCCCACTGAGGTGCCAAGGAGGGATCCTGTGAATCAAGTTGGGCAAGACTGTCTAGCTTCATGATAAGGTCTGGGGCATGTTATCTGAATCCGTCTAATTTACAGTAAATCCTAGTGTTTGTACAGAAACTACCTGAAAGAAATATGCTCTTTCTTTGGAGTTAACATAGGTGACTGTAGGTCTAAAGGTGCTGATTATTATACTGACACCATGTGAAAGTAGAATAAAACCATTATGCTGGAGAATAGGCTAAATAAATAGTGGGTCTTGATGATAGCATTTCAAATCCTTGATCAAACTGCTCCTGAAGCAGAGGCTATTCTAGAATTTTGAGTCAAGACATGTGAGTGAATAAACTCTTACATTAAACCAGTTGGATTATATTTTCTATCTATCATTACTGGAAAAGTTCTTAATAATCAGACTCAGCGTCAGTACCAATGCTGAGTAAACAAAAACAAGAGCCAGTGCAGTGGACCAAGCACCTTCTCTACATCCGTTGTCATAACAACTTTGTGAAGTAAGTGTTACTACAAGTCCTGTTTTACAAATGAGGTTAAATGGCTTCTTCCATATTATACTATTGGTAAGTCACAGCACTCAGGTCTTCCTAATTCAAATTTCATGCTGTTTCTACTTGTAGTTTTCAACCTCTAGCCATAATTTAAGTGTAACTTATCTTCTTTTAGCTTCAACTACATTCTTATCTGAAGTACAGGACATTAATTAGAAATATAAATTATAAATAGTTCCATATAATATTGTTGTACACTGCTCTATTCTGAATGTTTATGTTCCTCTAAGATTCCTATGTTAAAACTTAACCCCAAAGGGATGGTTTTAAGAAATGGCACATTTAGGAAGTGAATAGGTCCTGAGGTATCTGCCCTCATGAATTGAATTAGTGTCTTTAAAGAAGAGCTAAAGGGAAACTGTTTGCTTCTCCCTTCTTCCATGAGAAAATATAGCAACAAGGTGCCATTTTAAACAGAAAGCAGGCGCTCACCAGACATCAAATCTACTGACATGAACTTGAACTTCACAGCCTTAAAAACTGTGAGAAAAAAATTTCTGTTTTTTATAAATTACCCAGCCTAAAGCATATTGTTATAGCACACTGAACAAACTAAAATATATGCCTAGAACAAAATGGTAAGAGTTCTCTTTTGTCATTAAGAAGCATATAAAATCTATGTTAAACAGTTCGATGAAAATATTTCAGATTGTATATGAAGTCAGCACATTGTGCCCCATGAGTGCACTAATGAACACAAGTATGATTTAATAAAAAAAAATTGTTTTAAATAAGCATATAAAATGCCATTAGGAAGCATATAAAATATTTTGAAGATGAAAAGAAAGGACAAATTGATTGGTTACAAACAAATGAGGAGCCATGAGAAAATTGGTCGCTTTCTTTTACATTTAGACACAAAAGTACAAAATGTCACAGGGAATAATTATAATGACTAAACAAGCCCAAAACATTTTGAACAAATAACAGGAAGTCTATAAAAGTATAAAGTATAAAAAAAGCCTAAAATTTCTATTAGGACTTAAGTACTATTGACCAATAAGGTCACTAATAATTGTCCAGAGAGATGATAAATTTTGACAGCATAGTTCGAGCAAATATTTCTTTTAAAACTAATACAGAAAAAAATAAATTTTTAATCATTGACAACAGATTTTTAATTTCATTCACTATTTTTAGCAGTAGTCTAATCTTCTTTAGAATGCGGCAAAGTAAATAAGTCATGGAGGTTATAATAGCTGAATAATGCCCCTTCAAATATGTCCACGTCCCAAACCCTGAAGCAGAGGGACATCCAACTTGCTTGAATACCCCATGGACAACTCAGGACCAGCACATTTCTCCTTTGCACAGTCAGGGATGTACTTGTACTACTCAGCCATAGAAAAGAATGAGTTAATGACTTTTACAGCAGTATGAATAGAACTGGAGATATTATCCTAAGTAAAGTATTTCAGGAAAGAAAAAGCAAACATACTCTCTAATAAATTGGAACTAACTAAGGGACATACATATGCACAGGGGGAAATAAAAGCCGTGGAAATCAAGCAGGAAATGGAGGAAAAAAGGAGGGGTAAAAACCTACCTAACAAGTACAAGGCACATAATTTGGGTGATGGGCACACTTATAGCCCTGACTTATTACAAAAGTTATCCATGAAAAAAATTTGTATTTCCTTAATGTTTTAAAATAATAAGAAAAAAAAAAACAGCAAAGATGCCTAAGTCCTAATCCCTGGTATCAGTGAATGTGCTCCCTTACATGGCAAAGAAAACTAGGCATTATACTGGATTATCTGAGTGGACCAGCATTATCACCAGCATGTTTCTAAGAGGCAGTTAGGGAAGTCAGTGTCAGAGAGGTGTGACAGAAGCAGAGGTCAATCTGATGTGGAACCACAAAATCAAGGAGTGCTAATGGCCTCTAGAAACTACACGTGACACTACAACACAATACTGAAAGAAATTAAAGAAGAACCAAATAAACTATTAACTGTACATTAGAATACTAGTGGTATAACAATGTTCTTTGTCCACAAATTAATTAATGCAATTCTATTAAAAATTCAAGGAAATTTGCAAGTTTATGAAATTTGTATGAAACTGAAAATGGCCAAGGAAAGCCAAGACAATATTAAAGTAGATGGAAAAAGTAGAACTATTCTATTGTAAATCAAGATTATAACTAGAAAAATGGAATAAATGGAAGCCAGTTACAGACCCACATATATACGGATTCATGATTTTTATCAATGGTGACATTATAAAAACAGTCTTTTCAATGAAAAATGCTAGGACAATTAGTTACCCCTGTGGAGAAAAAATTAATTAAAAATGCATGAATCAGAGGAAGACAAGTCTAAATGCTTAAATAAACACAATATATATTTCAGAAAATAGTCTAAAATAATAACTTCATGACCTTGTAATTGGAAACTGTTTCATGCCTAAAACTCATTAAGGGTGAGATAAATGATTGATAAATTGGGATACATTACAATTAAGAATTACTGTTCGTTGTTCATATGAGCATGTTATTGTTTATATATTGGTTTCATGCTGTTTTACAACTTGAACTGTACCTTGGAAATGAGAATAATGTAAACTAAAAAGTTGTACCCACATGTTAATTTGAAATAAAAAAGTAAAAATAAGCCAACAAAAGTTGCTTTTCATCAAATGACACTCTTAAATGAAAAGATAAATCAGTGTAGGTACATTTGTGACATACATAACCAAAGAAGAATATATCCAGAGTATACAAAGAATTCCTCCAAATCAATATGTAAAGGAGAAACCATCTAATTAAAAATGGACCTGAGGCTGGTGAGGCATGAACCTTACTCCTTACTACTCAAAAGGCTGAACAAGGAGCATCACTTGAGCCCTGAAGTTTGATGCCAGCCTGGATGACATAATGGAACTCTATCCCTGAAAAATTTCTAAAAATGGAAAAGACTTGAGCAGGTACTTCACAAGAGAGAAAATCAAGGCCAGTAAATACAGGAAGGGGAATTTAATTTTATTATTAATCAAGAAAATCCAAACAATCACACACTCATGAGACTGTTAGCTATTTAAAAGACTGACAATTCCAAACGTTGGCAAAGATGTGTAGTACAAGAACTTACATACAATGTGGTGAAATCACAAACTTCTACAAACATTTTAGAAAGTAGAGTAGCATTGAAAATACACATATTCTATGACCCAATAATTCCATTCCTAGATATATGGCCCACAGAAATTAACATTTATAGTAGCAAAACCTACAAAACGACATAAATGCTCACTAATGGTAGAGTGGATAAAGAAACTGAGATATATGCATGCAATGAGATAATATATATTGCAGAAAAAAATAAACAAATGCTGTTACACAGAACATTAAAGTAGGTGAATCTCACAAACACAATGTTGAAGAACAGAAACCAAATACAGAAGAATACATATCAAATAATTCCATTCACATAAAATACTAAAACAATCTATGAATTTGTGGACTCTCTCATTTTCACCTTCATTTCTATTAATAACTTATCTGGTTATTTTTGGAATTCACCTCATTTCTTGTCAAAAGCAGCCAGTACAAACCAACATTAAGAATCAACATTTTCCCCCTCTTTTCCTACAATTACCATAGGCTACAGTTTTGCCAAATGTTTCACATCAGTAAAATATGAACTGCCATTTTTCCACCTTCCAATAACATTTTCTTTTCTGCCCATTAACTGACCAATATGGCAATATCACCTAATTTAGGTTTCTGCTGCAGCAATAGCACACAATTCAACAGTTACTTAAGTGCAGAAACAAACAGCACCCAAATCTCAATAGCTAACCAAGGAAAAACTTGTATCTTACTAACATTACATACCCAGTATGAGTTAGTAGAGGAAATCTCATTTTCACCTCACAGGGATCCAGGTTGATACAGGATTTATTTCAACAGATACATCACTTATCACAATGGCAGGATGAAGAGAAATGTAGACAGTCGCAAAGTGGATTTTTTTTTTTTGAGACAGTCTCACTTTGTTGCCATCGGTAGAGTACTATGGCATCATAGCTCACAGCAACCTCAAACTCTTAGGTTCAATGATCCTCTTGCCTCAGCCTCCCAAGTAGCTGGGACTACAGGGACCCACTGCAAAACCCAGCTATTTTTAGAGATGGAGTCTCACTCTTGCTCAGGCTGGTCTTGAACTCCTGAGCTCAAGCAATCCACCTGCCTTGATCTCCCAAAATGCTAAGATTATAGGTGTGAGCCATGTGCCCAGCCTTGCGAAGCAGATCTTAAAAATAAAACTTATGAAAACTAATATTTCTTTTCCCATTTTAGAACTAAAATACTATACAAAACTATTATAAAATGTTTAGTTTGTAAAAAAATTAGAACATGCTAAGGTCCTTGTTTTGTTAGGGAAAAATAGAAAAATATGAGAATTCAAATATATATGCTAAAATGTTCTTGGCAATCACTAAAAAAAAAATAAATGTAATGGATAATATAGAGAAATGAGGAAAATAAAGAAAACTCAACCAAATAGAAGTGAGGAAAGGAGAAAAAAAGAAAGACAAATACAACACTAACAAGAAAAATAAAACTATTGCTCTTAGCTAATGATATGCTCTTACACCAAAGGACTCAACTAAAAGTCCTGGAACTGAAAAATAATTGTAGCAATGTCCATATGGAAGTAAAACAGAGTGGAAGGAAAACTCAAGTTGGGGGAGGGGAAGAAGCAAAACTCAAGTAGGAAGAGGGAGAAGGTCATGGATAAACTGCAACTTTCTGGATGAAGAGCACACCTATAACTTAAAATATACAAACTTTGTAACCAAAATATATGTACCCCCATCCCCATAATAGTCTAAAATTTTAGAAGATATAAAAATATGTTGGTTCTTTTGACTTGGGGATCAAAAGAGAAAAAAAAAGATATTTCTTTATTTTTCCTCTGTGCTCCAATATAAGTTATTATTATAATGGACTAACAAACTGTAGTGTATGTATACCATGGCATACTATTCAGCCATAAAAAATGATGGTGACGTTATATCTTTTGTATTAACCTGGATGGAGTTGAAGCACATTCTTCTTAGTAAAGTATCACAAGAATGGAAAAACAAGTATCCAAAGTACTCAATATTAATATGAAGCCAATAGATAATCTAATACATAAGAGAAAAACTCAATTCAACTCAAATTGGGCCAGGAGAAACAAGGGATAGGGGAGAGGAGAGGGAAAGCGATTGGTGTGCTCCCAAGCAATGGGCACCATGTAAGGTATATGGCACACTTCCTGGGGGAGGAACACAACTATAAGAGGGACTCTACCTAACAAATGCAAACATCGTAACCTAGTAGTTTATACCCTCACATTAACCTGAAATTTAAAAAGTTATTATTATAGATAAAAATGTCATTAATAAAAAACAAAATAAGGGCAACAAAAGCAAACTTATATATGTCATTAAATGTAATTAATGATTAAAGGACTAAGTTCATTTATTAGAATATAGATCCTCTTACATGGCATTTTTAAAAATCCAATTACAAGAAACAAATCTAACATATGAACACCTTAGTCAGCCTGTATCCCTTACCAATGAAGTGATCCAAAAATCGTTTTCTAAGGGTTCTTAATTCGTAGTGATCCTGCCTAATAGTTGTTCATTTGCTTTTATAGCTAATATGACAATACATTCCTATCTGCCTAAAGATCTAATTCCATCCACATTCCTAATAATCCAATATTAAAAAGTAGCATCCCTATCACTTTGATAGTCAAGTTCATTCACTGCAGTCAACAGGGTATCTTCATCTGTGATACAGGAGCAGAATCATCATAGCTCTGCTTCTTAGAAATGATTCCCAGAATCACATCACAAAATTGGCCTGCTATGAGAGCTGCTACTACTTCTGTGGACATAGTTAACCCATTCCAAAAAAAATTTTTACTGGCTTTTTCCTTCCAAATTTTCTCAGAACTCTGAGTCATAGGCTACTATCCTGCTACATTTATGAAAACTAAGAGAGCTTTATTTGACATGTCATATATTAGAGTGAAAACCTCAGAAAGAAGAATAGATTTTGAAATTAAATAAATTGACTTCCAGTTTCTGGGCAAGTATGCAAGAAGCTTGAGAGTCACCCCTCCATTCTAACCAGTAAAAAACTAAATAAACCAAAAACAATTCTTCTTAGATGTGCAAGGAAACAGAATTCACAAAGCAAACAGCTAACCCACTAATGGAAAAAAGCAACAGACTAATACAGAGAATCGCAGCATGACAGAATAGAAACCCATGAGATGTAACTTCCATGAGAAAGAGTGACAGTGTCAGAAAATCTGAACGATAATTGACAAAGTGCTGAAGGTTCAGTGTGGACAAGTCTGAGAGTTAACAAACTCCTAGAGACCCAGTGATAGGGAGGCCCTCCACAATTTTGTGAGTTTTACCTCTAGGAGCTTCACAAGCTTCACTGGTTCTTGCAGCAAATATCAGAGAAAAATTCTCTCAAATTTCTGGTCATTTTGAAATACACCAAATATAGCATTCTATTCTTCTTGACAAGGTCTTCTGTCAGGAGAAACAATTTCCCTAAAGCCAGCTATGCTTTTAACAGAACCTAACTGATCTAGAGAAAGGAAATACTCATTTCAGTTCATGTAGAACTCCTGTTGTACCTAAGGGGAAAGGGAGGGAGCCAAGAAGCATGTGTCACTACACAGTCCCCAGGCATGAGCTCACTGAGAAGATTGAGAGCTAATCATTAAGACCATAGAATGCCCTACCTCCCTCCAACAGCTTTTACATTACTAAATGCCTATTCAAACTATTTCCTTTTATCCAGCATACTATTTCTTGCTATAAAGAAAAAATCCCAGGACACCTCCAAAGGCAAAAAAAAAGAAAACACACACACAATTTGAAAAGACAGAGTAAGCATCAGAACCAGACTTATATATGGCAGGAATGTTGGAATTATCATACCAAGAATTTGTAACAACTATGAGTATTAATGCGACAGGATTTAATAGATAAAATAGCACTCAAGAAAAGATGAGAAATGAAGAATGTAAGCAGAGAGATAGAAATTCTAACAAAGAACAAAAAAAAATGCTAGAGATCAAAAACACTGGAGCAGAAATGAAGAATATCTTTTGTGGACTAAGAAGACCAGCCATGTTTGAGGGGAGAAATCTCTGAGCTTGAGGATAAATCAATATAAATCTTAAAAACTGAAAAGCAAACACACAATAAACAGAGTGGAAAAAGTAAAACAGGATATACAAGAACAGTGGGGCAGCTGGAAAAGTTGCAACATATATGTAATGGGAATAACAGAAGAATAAACAGAGAAAGAAACACAATAAATATTTAAAATAATCATGAGTAAGAAATTCTCCAAATTAATGTCAGACATCAAACCACAGATTTGGAAATCTCGGAAACCACAGGAATCTCAGAAAACACTAAACAGAAAAAAAATACCCCCTCCCCAGAAAATCTACTTCTAGGAATATCATTCTAAACTACAGAAAATATAAGACAAAGAAAAAACCCTGAAAGAATTCAGAGGGTAAAACTCCTTTGCCAGTGAGGAAGAAGGAATTATATCTGACTTCTCAGAACCCATGCAAGCAAGAAGACAGTGAACTATTTAAAGAGTTGAGAAAAATGGAACACCAAACTAGAATTCTGCACCCTGAAAAGTTATAAAGACTTTCTCAAACAATATTAAAGAAATCTGTTGCCAGTAGATGTGTCTCGCAAAACAAATGTTGAAAGTTCTTAAGAAGGGGGGGAAATAATATAGGTCAGAAACTCAAACCTGTATAAAGATAAAAAGAGCATTGCAGGAAGAATAAAAAAAGGTAAGATTAAAACTTCTATTTTTCTTACTCTTAATTGGTCTAATAGATACTAGTTTATTCTAAATAATAATAGCAATAATGTATTCCTGTTTATATGCAAACATATATATGTATAAGCATACATATATATAAGCAAAATAAATGACAAGAATAATACAAAAAATGCGAGGGTAGAATTAGAATGATTTTGTCATTATAAGGTACTTGCACTACCAATGAGTATATGAGCTAGGCCATTATAAGGTATAATACATACTTATGGTACAGTATCACAATCTAAATGTAGACTTGGATTAGATGTAAATGTATATTGCAAGGTCTAGGATAACCACAAAAAAAAATTTTTAATAAAGTAGCACATCTGACAAACAAAAATTGAAAAAAAAATGAATCGTATATAATAATTAAAACTTTAAAAAGCAGAAAAAGAGTATAAGACAAAAATAGGAAGAAAGAACAATGGCAAAAAGTAGAAGGCAGTAACAAATATAGTAGATATCAATTACCTATATCAGTAATCACTTTGAATTCCATTGATCTAAATACACCAATTAAATGATAGAAGGACTCCTCAACATGGCTGAACAGAGACACTAGCTGTCATATCATCTGAAAAAAAGGAAAAGTTTTAGAAAAATATGATCAGATGTAATTCTGAGAGAAAAGTGCTAGAATCTGTGGGAAGAACTCATGGAGCACAACAAGAATGGGCAAGATAGCATCAGATATCAAACAGATCAGCCCCCAAGAGGCTTGGAGTCCGGTAAAAAGGGTAGATGGAGTGACTTCTTTCTCGCTCCCTTATATCTTTGGCAGTCAGCAGGCTACCAAACTGCTGGAGAGCCTTTCTACCTCAGAAACCCAAAAGTCACTGCTGCCAGTAAACTGAGACCTTCTTGAGGGCAAAGCACCAAGCTGCCTATACCCTAGGTCACTTCCAGTCACCATACACCCAAGTCAAGACAGCAGGTGCTATATTGCTTCCCCACCTGCCATCACCCTTTGTTCTCCCCAGGGGGCTTCAGCCCTTTAGTTTTTGCCTTATACATTTCCATACAATTTCCTATCCTGGCCCAGACCATAGGAACCACAGGGGTCAGTGGGTCCCAGGCAATCTGAGTGAGCCCAGACCCTGGACATTCCAAGTGGGCTGCCTTCCAAAGAAATGGATAGAGATGAGCAGAGTGCTAGTTTTTCTCCATTCAGACTCTTTTTCTCTCTTTCCCCTCCCTTATCTATGGCTGCCAAAAGAGAGATGATTGAGCCAGGGATCTCAAGAGTAGTTGCTTTCCCTCTGCTGGTGCATCATCCACTACACTGAGGTTTTCCCAGAGAGTGGTGCTCAAATCTTTCCTCTTAGAGACCTGCAACAGACTAAGGGGTGCTCAAACTGTGAGCTCTCTGCTCACTGGCCCTCCCTAGTACTATTCACACAGCTGCTCTATCACAGCCAACAGAATAGTGGACCTAGAAATAGAACCATATACCTACAAACAACTGATTTTTGACAAAGCAGACAAAAACATACACTGGGAAAAAATCATCATATTCAATAAATGATGTTGGGAAAATTTTGGTAGTCACATATAGAAGAATGAAACTTAATCCCTATTTCTCACTATATACAAAAGTTAACTCAAGATGGATTAAAGACTTTAGTCTAAGACCAAAAATCATAACAATTCTAAATGAAAACATAGGAAAAATTCTTCTGGACATTGGCTTAAGCAAAGAACTTATGACTAAGACCCCAAAAGCAAATATAGCAACAACAAAATAAAGGGGACTTAAACAGAAGCATTTCCCCAAAACAAAACAAGTAAACAGTAAATGGACAATCTACCTAATGGGATAAAATGTTCACAAACTACACATCTGAAAGAGGACTAATATCCAGAAACCACAAAAAACTCAAACAAATCATCAACAAAAAACAAATAACCCCAACAAAAAGCGGGAAAAAGACATGAACAGATTTCTTCTGAAAGAAGATACACAAATAGCCAAGAAATACAATATCACTAACCATAAAGGAAATGCAAATTTAAACCACAATGAGAAACCACCTTTCCTTTGTCAGAATTTCCATTATTAATAAATTAAAAAATAATAGATGCTAGCACAGATGTGGTGAAAAGAGATCATTTATATACTACTGGTCGAAGTGTAAATTAGTATGATCTCTATGGAAAACAGATGGATATTCCTCAAAGAACTAAAAACAGATCTACCATTTGATGCAACAATACCACCACCGGGTATCTACCCAAAGGAAAAGAATTCATTATATCAAAAAGACACCTGCACCCCAGTGGTTATTGCAGTATAATTCACAATAGCAAAGCTATGGAATTAACCTAAGTGTCCATCAACTGATGAGTAAAGAAAATGTGGAACACACAATATGTATATAGAGAGTATGACTCAGTCATAAAAATGAATGAGATAATGTCTTTTGCAGCAACTTGGATGAAACTGGAGACCATTATCCTTCATGAAATATCTCAGAAATGAAAAAGAAAATTAATGTATGTTCTCACAAGTGAGAGCTAACCAATGAGTATATATGGTCATAAAGTGATGTGACAGACATTGGAACCTAAGAAGGGTGGGTTTTAGGACTAGAGTGAGGGATAGAACATTATCTATAGGGTACACTGTACACTATTCTTGTGATAACTACACCAAATACCCTGACTCCAGCATTATACAATTCATCTATGTACCCTCTGAATCTATTGCAATAAAAAAGACACCCCAGAAATAAAATCATATACCTATAAGTGATACTTGACAAACTGACAAAAACATTTACAGAGGAAGGACACTCTATTCAATAAATGGTGCGGGAAAAATTGGATAGCCATATGCAGTGCAATCAAACTTGATCCCCAGCTTTCACCATATACAAAAATTAACTCGAGGTGGATTAAAGACAAATGTATGACTTGAAACAATAAAAATGCTAGGAAAGAACCCCAGGACAAACTCTTCAGGACATTGGCCTCGGCAAAGAATTTATACTAAGACTCCAAAAGTAAATGCTAAGTACGCACACACACATACACACATGACTTAAGTTAAAGTATTTGTGCACAGAAAAAGAAATAATCAATAGACAACCTACAGAATGTGAGAAAACACAAACTATACATCCAACAAGAAGCAAATATCCAGAATCTATAAGGAACTCAAACAAGTCAAGAAGAAAAGAACAGCCCCATTAAAAAGTGGGAAAATCATATGAAAAGATAGATTTCAAAAGAAGACATGCAAATGGCTAACAAACATATGAAAAAAATGCTCAACATCTCTAATCATCAGGGAAATGCAAGTCAAAAACACAATGCGATATTGCCTTACCCCTGACTTTTTGATTAAAAAGTGAAAAAACAATAGATGTTGTTTTGGATATACTGAATAGAGAACACTTATATGCCATTAGTGGAAATGTAAATTAGTACAACCTCTATGGAAAACACTATGGAGATTTCCCAAAGAATTAAAAGTAGATTTACCATCTGAGCCAGCAATCTCACAAGTAGGTTTACATCCAAAAGAAAAGAAATCATTATATAAAAAAGATACCTGCAGGCGGCGCCTGTGGCTCAATGGGTAGGGCACCGGCCCCATATACCAAGAGTGGTGGGTTCCAAACGCGGCCCGGCCAAACTGCAACAAAAAAATAGCCGGTCATTGTGGTGGGGGCCTATAGTCCCAGCTACACAGGAGGCTGAGACAAGAGAATCGTCTAAGCCCAGGAATTGGAGTTTACTATGAGCTGTGATGCCACAGCACTCTACTGAGGGTGATAAAGTGAGATTCTGTCTCTAAAAAACAAATACCTGCAACCCATGTACTTATCACAGTACAATTAGCAATTTCAAAGCTGTAAGATACAGAACCAACCTAAGTACCCATCAACTGGTGAGTGTGCAAAGAAAACACCCACATACACCCACACATACTACTTACCCCCCAAAAAGAATTAAAGTAACTTGGATGGAACTGGAAGCCATTATCTTAAGGGAAGTAACCCAGAAATAAAAAACAAAATGTCTCATATTCTCACTTATAAGTGGGAGCTAAACTATGGCTATTCGTGGTCATATACGGTGGTATAAAATATGTTAGACATTCAGAAAAGAGAAAGCTGTCCAATTACTTATTGGGTACAAAGTACACTATTCAGATGGTGGGTATACTAAAAGCCCAGACAATATATCCAGATAACAAAAAAGACCATAGCCTCTAAATCTATTGAAGTAAATTTGTTTTAAATATTTGCATAGTTTCCATGATTTTTATTTTAAAAAATCATATTTCAGCTCATTAATCATATTAACTTACTTTACAATTGTTGTAACTAAAATGGCACATAGAAATGTCCGCTTTATAATAATCATAATTGACCAAAAATACATTTTTTTCTTTCTCTATTGAATAAGGAATTATTCACACTCCCACACACAAGTACACTAATTGGAAAAAAAAACAAAAAAAATTTCATAATTAACAAAGTATTAAGAAAATTCAAGATTTTTCTCCTTTTTTCCAATCTCATATATTTCCCTAAAATGCTAATCTATTACAATCAGGGTTAAAGAATGCACAAAAAACAATCCCTACTACTATTTCTTAAGTTTCCTCCTGTAAAAATCAAATTCTTGCTGCAATTTATTTATATAGGCTTTCTTAAATTAGGCATCTCTCCCACTCCAGACATAAATATCAGCTAGGTCTTTCTCTTATTTTTTGGATCTATGGCTTATTTCCAAAACACTTTTATTCTCTCAGAATAAGCATAATTTCCAAATGCTATGTAATCTGATAAATATGCTATAAAGATCAGGCGGCACCTTTATGGGTAGCCAAACTCCACAAAAGAAGAAATGAAAATGCTGTGGAAGAGGAGGAGCTGTCCTCTCTCCCCCCCCTGGAAACACTAGATGTTGTGGATTTTAAGGGCCATACCCAGTAGCTTGCAATTCAAAAATTACTGGCACTGATAGAATATTAGTAGATGCAGAAAATAAATTTCTTTGGCTCAGAATTCATTTGTTACTATCTCCTACCTTTTGATTCTTCCATTGCTGAGAGGTGGTAATAATTTATAAATGTAATACAAATACCTGAAGCTGAGCACTGTTATATTCAATTATACTTTTAATAGTACACAGACAGTTTCTACAGGCAATAAAGAGCAGGTAATTCTTATCAACACGGTTCATCACACCCATCTCCTTCATCTTTGTAAATACAGCCATCTGAAAAACATTAGGACCCTCTTTTCATCAAGAGCTCATGTTGTGATTATCTGATAAAATGCACCTTCAGCATTTTTTTAGCCACCTAGCAAATTCTTTTAGGTTAAGCTCTTCTCTGCCTTTATAATTCTCCTCCCTCATCTTGACCTGACTCTGGTTTTCCTGTTTCCTTCCCACCCCTTCTTACCTAGATTCTCCATTTGAAGTGATGACCTACTCAGTTTTTCACCTGATTTGGGTTTCATTCCTGCCCCTTAAATACAGCCTCTTAGATCAGGGACTTTGCATTCAGGAGTCCCTGTTGCCACACCAATCCCGACTCCTGTAACTCAAGATTCAAGCAGAGTTTCTGTATTTCACTGGAGAAAGTGCAGGGCACAAGGAGGTAGGAGCACTCTGTTTTTTCAACTCAAAGGCACCATCAATGTTAATAGTAATAAAAGATGGAGGAAGATGATTTGTACATAAACTTCATAGCCATGAACTTTCAGACACATAAGAATGCAAAAGTGTGATGGCTAACACCTGAAATCCCAGCACTCTAAGAGGCCAAGGGGGATGGATCCATTGAGCTTACGAGTTTAAGACCACCCTGAGCAAAAGCAAGACTCCATCTCTACTAAAAACAGAAAAATTAGCTGGGCATTATGGCAGGCACCTATAGTCCCAGCTATTCAGGAGGCTGAAGCAAAAGGATCACTTGAGTCCAGGAGTTTGAGGTTGCTGTGCACTATGATGACACTGTGACCCTAGTCTGAGCAACAGACTGGGACCCTGTCTCAAAAAAAAAAAAAAAAAAAAAAACCAAGTAAATAAAGCCAGCATTGAATGAAGAAAATACAATAGTACCCTTGTATTACATCACTGCTTTGGCCAGAGCAACCCCACACTGATCCCTTCATAGCAAATGCTAAAAAATTAATCTCTTTAAGCAAACTTTTAAAATCTATTTAAAGAGATGTGTTAAAATTAAGGACTTTGCATTATAGTTTAATAATAGAGTTCAGTAAACTGAAACAATAAGAATATAATAGCTCTGAAGGGAGCTGAACTGGAATTCTCTGGTCTAAATTACATACAGACCTCTGGGGGAGATTTAAAATATAGTTTCCTAAATCATGTCCCAAAATTGCTGAATAAGAATCTCCATGGGTCAGGATAACAAGTATTTTTAATAAGTGGCACTATGAGTCCCCAAAGAAGCCTTTGTCAATCCTGCTCTAGACAGTGAGCTTTCGGTTCTTCACATCATGTTGTGTGACTTGTTGCTATAACAGGAAGCAATCCAAGTGCCATTCCCAATGAACATAAGAGGCAGAAATCAAAAGAAAAGACTTATTGTGAATCTATCAGTTGTTATTTAATCTGATTGATCAAGAGTTTTTTTGATGTCCATTTCCCATTTTACAACTTCAGTGTAACATAATAGTTAAGGAGACCTGTGGGCTGATTTCAAGCCAGACTCAGTCACATACGAGCTCTATGAGCCTGTGAAACTTTGTCCAATCCTCATTTTCCTCATCTGAAAATACAAGTACTATTAGTATCTACCTCATAAGGTCACTGTTAAGATTAAATTACTAGGCTCAGCACCCGTAGCTCAGTAGTTAGGGCACCAGTCACATACACCTGGGCTGGCAGGTTCAAAACCCACCCAGGCCTGCTAAACAACAATGACAACTACAACAAGAAAAAAATAGCCAGGCATTGTGGTGGGTTCTTGTAGTCCCAGCTACTTGTAAGGCTAAAGCAAGAGAATCACTTAAGCCCAAGAGTTTGAGGTTGCTGTGAGCTGTGATGCCATGGCACTCTACTGAGGGTGACATAATGAGGCTCTGTCTCAAAGAAAAAGAATTAAAGGAGGGCGGAGCAAGATGGCGGACGAGTAACAGCTTCTTTGCGGCTGGGCACAGTGAGACTGGGGAGAGAGGACTTCAGGCACCTCTGCCAGGCGGGATCTGCCCAGAAACTTCCCTTTGGGGACACAGGGAGACAGCGTGAGGCTTCTGGACACCCTGAGGAAGGCTAAAGCAGCGGAGATTGGGCAAGTGGTTGCGTCTGTTTATTCGGTCTGATCCTGTCGGCGGCTGTGGGTGGGGCAGCAGTGGGACTGCAGGCTGGAAGGGCCTTGCCTGTAAGCTGTTTGGGTTTCTTTTGGACTTGGCACTTGGTTGAACTGCCTTGGGAGAACCTGGGCAGGAGTGTGGGG
>CAUYON010112008.1:0-28949 GCA_963573935.1 Arctocebus calabarensis | reverse complement strand
ATCACAGCTCACAGCAACCTCCAATTCCTGGGCTCAAGCGAGTCTCCTGCCTCTGCCTCCCAAGTAGCTGGGACTACAGGTGCCTGCCACAACGCCTGGCCATTTTTTGGTTGCAGCCACCATTGTTGTTCGGCGGGTCTGGGCTGGATTCGAACCCATGAGCTCAGATGTACGTGGCTGGCGCATTAGCCTGTTGAGCCATAGGCGCCGAGCCCTGTGGGAAGATTTTAAACTACTGATTTCACTTAATGGCTATAAGATCTTTCAGGCTTTCTATTTTTTAAATTCCATTTTGGTAAATTATACTTCTTCTTCTTCTTCTTCTTCTTCTTTTTTTTTTGTGAGACAGTCTCTCTTTGTCACCCTCGGTAGAGTACCAGGGCTTCATAGCTCACAGCAACATCTAACTCTCGGACTTAAGCGATTCTCTTGCCTCAGCCTCCCAAGAAGCTGGGTCTACAGGCACCCACCACAACTTCTGGCTATTTTTAGAGATGGGGATCTCATTGGAGCTCAGGCAATCCACCCACTTCAGCCTCCCAAAGAGTGGGGATTACAGGCGGGAGCCACTGTGCCTGGCCTATTTTGGTATATTTCATTAATAATTAATTAATTTCATCTAATTTATTTATTTCAGCTTTGTAATAGTTAAGAGCTTAACCTCTGGAGCCAGGTTTCCTAGATTAAAATGCTTGATTCTCCATTTATAAGCTGAGTGATCTTGGAAAACCTAAACTCTGAGCTTCAGTTTCCTTATCTGTAAAATGGGAATCATCAGAATAGTACCTCTTAGGGTTGTTAGCAATGTTAATTGTGTTAATACATTAACACTTGGAAAGCATTTAGCTTATATAACCACTCAGTAATTATAATATATAGTAATACTTAATATTATTACTATCTCATTTCTTTTCTTTGAGTTTTTTCTTTTTCCAATTATATACTGAAATAAACATTTGGCTTATTTTCAGTCTTTTTCCTATTCTATAAGAATATTTAAGGGTATACATTTCCATTGAAGTACCACCTTCCCTATACACTACAAGTTTTGATATGTCATATTTTCTTTTTAAATTTTAAATTTTATTTATTTATTTATCATTTTATTTTATTTTATTTTATTTTTGAGACAGAGCCTCAAGCTGTCACCCTGGATAGAGTGCTGTGACATCACAGCTCACAGCAACCTTGAATTCCTGGGCTCAAGCGAGTCTCTTGCCTCTGCCTCCCAAGTAGCTGGGACTACAGGCACCGTCATTGTTGTTTGGCAGACTTGGCCTGGATTCCAACTCGCCAGCTCAGGTGTATGTGGCTGGCACTTTAGCCACTTGAGCCACAGGTGCTGAGCCTTTAAATTTTATTTATTTTAATAAATTTACATAGTCACACGTGGCTAATGGCTACTGTAGTAAATGTACACAGCTCTAAATAATTTTACACTGTCTTCTACATAAAAATGTGAGTTCATACTTTTTCTGGATCTTGTACTATAGAGTTGAGGATACAAAGATAAAATCAATGCCCCCTTTTCCCTCCCCAAACAGAGCACACCTTTTTCTGTCTTCTTTTTTTCCAATCAGAGTTTCTTCTTTTTATTGTTTATTAAACCATAACTTTGTACATTGATACATTTATGGGTTCAGGGTACTACTTCGATATATAATGTGAAATGCTTACATTGAATTAAGTAACACATCCATCACAATTATACTAATTTCTTAATAGTTTTGAAATGTACCATTGCGTCATGCACGTTAGGTGAGGTTCCCCCCAAATACCCTCCCTCTTCCCATATCCCGCTCCCCTCCCTGTCTCTTCTCTTCCCTTCTACTTTCTGGACTATAGTTCTGTTTTGCCATTCATAGTAGTATTGAGTACATTGGATATTTTTTTTTCCATTCTTGAGATACTTTGCTAAGAAGAATATGTTCTAGCTCCATCCAGGTAAACATAAAAGATGTGAAGTCTTCATCTTTTTATGGCTGCATAGTATTCCATGGTGTACACATACCACAATTTGTTAATCCATTCATGGGTCGATGGGCACTTGGGCTGTTTCTATGTCTTGGTTATTAGGAATTGGACTGCAATAAACATTTTGGTGCAAATGTCTTTGTTGTAAAATAATTTTTGATCATCTGGGTATATACCTATTCCTAGTAGAGGAATTGCAGGATCGAACGGTATGTCTACTTCTAGTTCCTTGAGTGTTCTCCAAACTTGTTTCCAAGAAAAGGTCTTGGCTTGCATTCCCACCAGCAGTGTAGAAGCATTCCCTTCTCTCCATATCCAGACCAACATCTGTAGTTTTGGGATTTTGTGATGTGAACTAATCTTACTGGAGTTAGATGATATCTCAAAGTGGTTTTGATTTGCATTTCTCTGATGATTAACGATGATGTGTTTGTAGGCCATGTACCTGTCTTCATCAGAGAAATTTCTGTTCAGGTCTCTTGCCCACATAGAAATAGGGTTATTTGTTCTTTTCTTATTGATTAGTTTGAGTTCTCTGTGGATTCTAGTTATCAGACCTTTGTTGGAAACATAACCTGCAAAAATCTTTTCCCATTCTGAAGGTTGTCTATTTGCTTTACTTACTGTGCTCTTGGCTGTGTAAGAGCTTTTTAGTTTGATCAGATCCCAGTAATGTATTTTTGGTGTTGCTTCAATTGCCCTGGGGGTCCCTCCTCATAAAATATTCTCTAATTTCTTCAAGTGTTTTCCCTGAACTCTCTTCTAGTATTTTTATAGTTTCATGTCTTAAGTTTAAATCTTTTATCCAGTGAGAATCAATTTTTGTTAATGGTGAAAGGTGGGGGTCCAGTTTCAGTCTTCTACAGATTGCCAGCCAGTTCACCAGCACCATTTGTTAAATAGGGAGTTTTCCCCCCACTGAACATTTTTGATAGGCTTGTCAAAGATCAAATGGTGATAAGTAGCTGGGTTCATCTCTTGGTTCTCTATTCTGTTCCATAAATCTACCACTCTGTTTTTGTGCCAGTACCATGCTGTTTTGATCACTATAGATTTATCATATAGCTTAATGTAATGTGATACCTCCTGATTTGTTCTTATTTCTGAGTAATGTATTTGCTATTTGAGTTTTTTTCTGATTCCATGTAAAACAAAGTACTATTTTTTCAAGTTCTTTAAAGTATGACAATGGTGCTTTAATAGAGATTGCATTAAATCTGTAGATTGCTTTGGGTAGTATGGACATTTTAACAATGCTGATTCTTCCCAGCCATGAGCATGATATATTTTCCCATTTGTTAACATCTTCAGCTATTTCTTTTCTCAGACTTTTATAGTTCTCCTTATAGAGATCTTTCACATCCTTTGTTAGGTAAATTCCCAGATATTTCATCTCCTTTGGCACTATTGTAAAAGGAATACAGTCCTTGATTTTTATTTTAGCTTGACTACTGTTGGCATATATAAAAGCTACTGACTTGCAAGTATTGATTTTGTATCCTGAGATGCTGCTGTATTCCTTGATCACTTCTGAGAGTTTTGAAGTTGAATCCCTGGGATTTTCTAGGTGTAGGATCATATCATCAGTGAAGAGTAAGAGTCAGATCTCCATTGCCCCTATTTGGATACCCTTGATCACCTTCTCTTGCCTGATTGTGATGGCTAAGACTTCTATTACTGTGCTGAATAGCAGTGGAGAAAGTGGGCATCCTTGCCTCGTCCCTTATCTGAGTGGAGATGTTTTCCATTTTACACCATTCAATATGATATTGGGTGTGGGTTTGCTGTAGATGGCCTCTATTAGTTTAAGAAATGTCATGTCCCTTCTATGCCTATTTTCTTAAGAATTCTGATCATGAAATGATCCTGGATATTATCAAAGGCTTTTTCTGCATCAATTGAGACAATCATATGGTCTTTGTTTTTTATTTTATTGATGTGATGTATTACATTTATAGATTTGCATATTTTGAACCTACCCTGTAACCATGGAATAAAACCAACTTGATCATGGTGTATAATTTTTTGATGTGTTGTTGAATTCTGTTTGCTAAGATCTTATTGAATATTTTTGCATTGATATTCATTAATGATATTGGTCTACAATTTTCTTTCTTTGTTGGGTCCTTTCCTGGTTTGGGTATCAGGGTGATATTTGATTCATAAAATGTGTTGGGAAGTATCCCTTCTTTTTCTATGCTTTGGAAAATGTATAACATAGGTACTAGTTCCTCTTGAAAGGTTTGATAGAATTAGGCTGTGAAGCCATCTGGTCCTGGACTTTTCTTTTTAGGGAGATTTCATATTGTTGATGCTATTTTAGTCGTTGATATAAGTCTATTCAAGATTTCTAATTCTTTCTAGTTGAGTCTAGGAAGGTGGCATGCTTCCAGGTATTGGTCCATTTCCTTCAGATTTTCATATTTCTGGGAATAGAGATTTTTGTAGTAATCATTGAGGATTTTTTGAATTCCTGAAGTGTCTGTTGTTATTTTTCCTTTATAATTTCTGATAGATGATATTAGAGATTTTACTTTTCTGTTTCTGGTTAGGTTGGCAAAAGGTTTATCAATTTTGTTCGTCTTTGAAAAACCAACTTTTTCTTTCATTGATTTTCTGAATGATTCTTTTGTTTTCAATTTCATTTAATTCTACCCTAATTTTGGTTATTCCTTTTCTTCTGCTGGGTTTGGGGTTGCAATGTTCTTCTTTTTCCAGTTGCTTGAGATGATCCATTGGCTTCCTCTCTTTCTGTTCTCTTGATGAAAGCTTCCAATGTTATAAATTTCCCTCTTAGGACTGCCTTTGCAGTATCCCACAGGTTTTGATAATTTGTGTCTTCATTATAATTTCCAAAAATTTGGTGATTTCGTTCTTAATCTCATCTTTGACCCAGCTATCATTCAGCCTAAGATTACTTAGAAGATGCAAGAAATAATTTCTATACTTTTAAATTTGCTCAGGTTAGATTTGTGTCCTAGGATATGATCTATTTTGGAGGATGATCCATGGGCTGGTGAGAAGAATGTATATTCAGTTTTATTAGGGTGAAATGTTCTGTAGAGGTCTGTAAAGTCCATTTGTTCTAGGGTCAGGTTTAAGTCTAATTTTTCTTTGTTTAGGTTCTTCTTGGAGGACCTATCCAAAATTGTCAAAAGGGTGTTAAAAAATCTCCAATTATTATAGTGCAGGAAGATATCAAGTTGTTCATATCCATTAGGGTCTGCTTTATGAATTCAGGAGCATTCTGGTAGGGTGCATAAATGTTAATTATTGAAATCTCTTCATGTTGGGTGTTTCCCTCAACAAATATGTAGTGACCTTCCTTATCTTTATCTCTGTTGGTTTAAAGCCAATTGTATTTGCTACTAAAATTGCAACCCCTGCTTTTTTCTGGTTTCCATTTGCCTGTAACATACAAGTCCATCCCTTCACCAAGAGTCTATTTTTATCCTTTAAGGTAAGGTGAGATTCTTGTATATAGCAGATATCTGGTCTGAGTTTATGTATCCAGTCAGCCAGCCTTGTGGCTCTTTGGAGGACAATTTAAGCCATTCACCTTAATTGAGAGAAGTGATAAACCTGGTTGTATTTTGGGTGTCATGATTTTCAGATGTCCAGTGGACATTTTAATCCTTTGGTCACTGTGGAAGTTGGGTTTTGTTCAAAAATTTCTGGTTGAGTTTACTTTGGAGGTAGAGCATTGCGCTGGTCATTGTGAAGGATGGGTCTGAGAATGTCTTAGAGAGCTGGATTAGTTATGGGAAATTTCTTCAACATGTCTATGTCATTAAAGTATTTGATTTCTCCATCAGAAATGAAACTCAGACTGGATACAGGATCCTGGGATGGAAGTTGTTTTGTTTTAGGAGACTGAAGGTCAATGACCAGCTTCTTCTGGCTTGAAACATTTTGGCTGAGAGATCTGTAGTCATTCTGATATTTCTCCCTTTGTAGGTGATGCTTTTCTTACATCTGGCTGCTTGCAGAATTTTCTCCTTCGTCTTAACTTTGGAAAAGTTAATCGCAAAGTGTCTTTGGTGACTTGGGCTTTGAATTCATTAATTTCTTAAGACAACTTTAGAACTACTCTTTGGAATTCAATTTCTATCTTTTCTTCCATTCTATTTATCTTATTTGCAATCAATATTCTGAATTTGATTTGTGACATTGCTGCCATTTTTTTATGCTTGGCAACTTCAGTTGTATCTTCTTTGTCATTTCTTGGGAGGGTTGATCTACTCTGGTTATTCGTGTTGCCAGAGTTCTTCGGTTGGGTCCACACCATGTTTATTTTCCACTGTTTGGTTATTAGAACTGGTAGGGTGAGATTGAATTGGGGTTCCCAGGTAGTAGAGATAGCACTTTACCAAAGTAGTAGGCTTTATAATTGTGGGTGGTCTCCTACAACCTTATAAAGGCCTCTTTCAGAGTTTTAGCCAGAGACTCTGAGGATCTACTTGGTGAGACAGTGCAAGCTAGCTCTGTTTGATATCAGCCAACCTCTCCCCTATCCTAAGAAACCACAATCTTAGGTTTAAATCTCGACTGTGAAGAGATATAAACAGCTGTGACCCCTAACCCCCAGCTTTCAGTTCTTTTCTACTACACAGCTTGAAGGTCAACTTCAGAATGTCCCTGAGTGGACAGCCCTAAACATGGGTTCCAAACAAGTTATCTCAGGCAGTGCAAACCTTGCCAGAGAGGGATTCGGGGGTCTCCAACAGCACAGTTGGAGCCAGGAATCCATATTCCCACCTGCCAGACTCAGTCCACACTGTTGTTCGCTTCTCTGCTCACAGGCCCAGCTGGAGCCAGGGGCCACGCCCCCACCCATTATCTCAGTCCACATCCAAATAGCCTCTACTTGCCAGACCAGTTGGGGTCAGGGGACTACGCCCCTGCCTGCCAGTCTCAGTCCACTGCCCAACAAACCTCTATTCATAGGCTCTGTTGGAGTCAGGGCACTGATCTGGCCCTCAGGTCTCAGTCCACACACAACTAGCCTCTACTTGCCAGATCAGTTGGAGTTAGGGAACCACGCCCCCACCTGCCAGTCTCATCCACTGCCTGGCAAGCCTATGTTCGCAGACTCTGTTGGAGTCAGGGCACTGGGCCCCACCCTTCAGTCTCAGTCCACACACAGCTTGCCTTTGCTTTCCAGACCAGTTGGAGTCAGGGGACCATGCCCCCACCTGGCAATCTCATTCCACTGCCTGGCAAGCTTCTCTTTGCAGGCTATGTTGGAATCCGGACACCAGGCCCTGCCCTCCAGTTTCAGTCCACACACAGCTAGCCTCTGCTTGCTAGAACAGGGAACCATACCCCTGTGCCAGTCTCAGTCTGCTGCCTGGCAAGCATCTGTTCTCAGGCTTTGTTAGAGTCAGGACACTGCACTCCACCCGCAGGTCTTAGTCCTTACCTGGTAAGCCTCTGCTCACCAGCCCCACTGGATACAGTGGGCTGTGCCCTAGCCCTCAGGCCTTGGTTCATACCCAGTAAGCCACAGTCCATAAGGGTTCTATTGGAATCATCATGCTCTTGCTCTCAGGTCACAGTCCACACCTATTGTGGCACATCAGCCCTGTCTGCCAAACTCAGTCCACACGGGGCAACTATTCTCCTGCTGTGGGTGCTGTCAGAGCTGGGGGCTCTGTACCCCATCCTGCCAGACATAGCCCAAAATGAGGGTCAACACTACCACTGGCTGGGCATAGTCATAACCAGGGGACTGCTCCTCCTCCTGCCGAGTATCCCTTTCTTTCCACATCCTCTTTCTTCCCGATTAGTCACAGATTCCATCATGATGGTTGGTGGTCCACACTATGCCCAGATCTCTCAGGACAAGACCAAACACTCTGTGTTCTTCAGGGGGAAGAACTTCAGACCGCTATGTGAGGGGGAAAGGGTGGACTGGGAGTTTAGACTTTGGGGGGAAAATATCTGTTCAATTTTATGCCAGGTGGGGTGGTGTCTAGGTTCATAAGTGGGACCTCCCCGGAGAAAGAGACCTGGAGTTTAGAGGCTCTCTCCAGCAAGGTAAAACAAGAGGTCTTTTATTCCCTGCTTGTTTACAGATAGCCTGCGGCAGGCCCTGTGCTTGGGGGAGGGGTCTCCCGTTCTCTAGTCGATAAACTTTGTATCTGTAATTTGTTTTCTTAAATGCTCTTCCTTGGAGTTACAGCTTGCCAAACTTCTTTCTTGGCTCAGCTCCCTGTCTTTGGCTTCATAGAGTCCGATTCCATCCAGTTTTTCTTCCTCTGCTCAGGAGCCTCTGCCGAGCCTAGTCGGTCATCTTCCCAGAATTCCGAAAAGTGGGATTTTAGATGGAATGAAGGGAGACTTTCTGGCAGGGCCTCTCTAAACTTAATCATGGTATAATGCTGTGGTTTGAATGTGCCCCAAGCCCACATGTTGGAAATTTAATCCTCAATGCAACAGTGTTGAAAAGTGGGGACCTTTAAGAGATTATCAGGTGACACAGGCTCTGTCCTCATAAATGGATTAAGGCCATTATTATGGAATTAGATTAGTCATTGCAGTGGTAGGTTCCTGATAAAAGGATGAGCTTGGCCCCCTTCTGTCCCCACCACCTTGGCTTCCACCATGGGATGATGCAGCAAGAAGGCCCTGGTCAGTTTCTGGCACCTTGGTATTAGACTTTTTAGCCTCCAGAACTTCTCAGAAATAAATTCTTTTTAAATTACCCAGTCTATGGTATTCTGTTACAGCAACACATGGACTGAGACACGTGGGATGCTGAGGTGTGATTAGTGTGATATCTGGTCAAGGAGATCCAAGATACCCAGTAAAATCCCACCTTTGACTACTCAGTCCTCTTGCTAGACTGCTCAATAAAAACTATGCAAAGAAAACCAAATAAGGCAAAGTGAGACTTTGCTCCTAGCTGAGGGACCTCAGTGCAAAACTCTAATTAACTAGCAGGATATATGAAAAAACCCCTGTTAAAGCCAGGGCAGCCAAAGGACCTTCTATTATGAAGCCTGGCCAAAAGTAGGTAGAGACTTGGCGCTAATGCCTAGTGGGGGCTGGGTTGATCTGCACATCTGTTTGTCTAAAGAGGCCACACCGCCACCTTTTAATCTCCCCAGAGTCTCCACCCCTGCTCAGCTCCAGCAGGAAATAGGCCTAGAATCCTTGGATTCTATCTTTGTTTAGCAATGGAAACGATAGTCCTTACTACAGAGAGTACGGAGACTTGGAGAGTCCTAGTGTTTGGACTAGTAAGGCTCCAGAAACATCTATCTTTACGTCTGACATTTAGGAGAGGGTGCAGCTTTTCAGTAAGGGGGTTTTGAAATACCTGGGCCTTCAAATTTTGATTAGAGAAGTGGCAAGTCCTGGCCACACACAGCTCTTTGGGGTTACCTTGAGGTGCTGTAGAGCAGTGTCCTTCGTGGAGTTGGAGTGATCATTGTAGGGGGATATATCAAAATTCAAGCCCTCAAAGATCTCAATCCCTTAACTATGTTCACTGTCTAAGTAGGGCCAATTGGGTTCCCTCAACTGCAGTGGTTTTGTCTTGTGTGGGTAAAATGGAACCTTTAACAACTGGGATAAGGGAAGGCCTTATCTTCCCTTTCTTGCTTGGAAAGAGGCTCAAAAACTTTGAATCCCAAAGCAATGGACTGTACACATCTGATTCCATTTTGAACACGAAAACATTGTATGATGCAACCTTTAAAGTCCAATTATAGCTTTCACAAGAAAATGATATATAAATTCCTTCATACTCAATGGAATCAGAAAATATACCAGCTTTGCTAATTAAAGAAGTCTGCTGAGCCCATGCTACCTGAACCAGAAGAGCAACACACTTTGGGTCAATGAGCAAATTGGCCGTAGCTCCTTTGCAAGAGAGTTTGCAACATAAGATATATCTGTCATTCTGCCAACCCTAGAGTCTGCAGGGCTCCCACGAAGTGACCCTAGAAACCCCTATGGACACGCAATAAAGTCTCCTTTATTTTAAGGAGGAATAAGTAAGATCTATGATCATAAAACATGACATGAAAATCTGCCTGTATAGGAAGCAGTTGCGAGACAGTCAGTCAACTTAGGGTGCTCGTTGACAGAAAGCAAGAAAGATAGTGCCATGGAAGAAAGGGTAGTAGACAGAAGAGAGACCCACACACGGCCCCTATGACCCAAGAGGGCCTGAAGAACCTAGGAGAAGCTGAAGAAGAATTAATTCTATAGTTAACAAAAAATAAAGGAAACTTTCTGATATTTTGTATCTCAAGCCCAAAACTTGCAACCCTGGAAAAGTCAGTAGAGAAAGTCTTAGTGGCCTTCAGAGCTTCAAATAACAGTATAAAGATTCTTTGAAGGCCTTCTTTAGCAATTGCTAGAAGCATAAACTCAGGCGGTCCCTACTGCCCAGGCACCCTGAAATGTCTGTGTTGTTGGCAAATAAAACTTTTGTCAGAGTTCTTCTCTCCAGCTCATGGGAAGGATCAACACTTTCTGACCTGGGGCTGCTGACTTTTTGTGTTTCTAGTGTGAATGCATGATGCCATTTGACAATTATTATTTGCCATATACTGTGCTAAATCCTATTTTACTTATATTATATAATCCTCACAAATACTCTACCACCATGAAAATGGATGAGGAGACTGGTGCCAACAGGCTAAATAACATGCCCAAAGTCACAATAAGAGGCAGAGCATGCCACAAATACCTAGATCTTAATCATTACTATGATGCTTTTTTGTCTTTAGATTCTTGACTTCTTTTAAAGTGCTGATATCCAAGAAATGTCATCAATGAAGGGAGACACATGCTGTTGTGCTGCTGGGGTTAGGTGACAGATATCTCAAGGATGTATTTTCTTTTCAGTACTTTCTAGTTCCCATGTGTTGACCATACTAGAGAAAGAAGCTATTAAAAAGAGAGAGGGAGATGGAGAGAGATCTGTCTGTTTCTGGAAGGAGCATTTAGTTTTATATTTTCAAGTTACCTGATGCTTTTCAGAAGTTTATAGCTACATAGCTAATGTACCCTGGCTTGTTGCAGAGGCGTCAACATCCCCACCTTTCTTTTTATAGGATACTGTGATAAAGAACTCTGAAAAACTTACTGGCAGTCTCCGTGCTGATCTGTTCTCTTGGCAAGGTGCTGAGTCTTAGTCCATGTGAGGATGCCAAAGGTCCCGGTGAGGTGGCGAAGACAGCGAGTTCAGGGGCTAAGGGTTTTCTGAAGGGTAGGGAAGTGGAATAGGGGACGGTCTACATGAACATTCAAATGCCTCTAAAATTAATCCCAGCTTTTCTCCAGGACAGATTCATATTTTCAGCTTTTCATCCAAGACCATCCTTGCTATGAAATCATGTAGGACTAAAATAGGCCCTAGAGACACACTAGACTGGAAGATGCCTTAGCTTTCCAGCACTTGAGCCTCGGATGGGGGGAGGGTCTGACACCTGATCCCTTGCTCCCCTCTAGTCAGTCAGCATCTCTTCTAGTGCTCAGGGACCCACTGATGTTTAATTTCACTGAAGCTGATTGTGGCTGTGATGGAGCACAGTGCTCACCAGCAAGAGCTAGTGTAAGGGGGGCAGGGGGCAAAGGAATAAACCAATTTAAGAAATGTACACACTGGCTGGGTGCAGGGGCTCACACCTATAATCCTATCACTCTGGGAGTTCGAGGCAAGTGGATTACCTGAGCTTAGGAGTTCCAGACCAGCCTGAGCAGGAGTGAGAACCTGTCTCTAAAAAATAGCCAGGCATTCCTAGCTACTTGGAAGGCTGAGGCAAGAGGATCACTTGAGCACCCAAATTTGAGTTTGCTGTGAGCTATGATGCCACAGCACTCTACCTAGGGTGAAAAAGTGAGAGTCTTTCTCAAAAAAGAAAAAAAAGGCACATGCCTTTGGGCATGATGATTCTGTCCTGTCATATCACATTCAATGAGTAGTCTCCCTCTTCACTCCCTGTTTTTCTTATCTATACTGAGAAGTCAAAATTCCCACCTTTGTTTTTCTTGTTATCATCTCCAATCCCCACTATTTGCTAATGTTTTTATATCACAATTACCACCTAATGTACCCTGGCTTGTCACGGACCAGGGAACTAACCATATGATGAAGTGTTACACATGCCCAAAGTTAGCATTACCTTCTTACTAGTTAACTGTTGCTGTTCTAAAGCTAAGGGTAAGATGCACTTTGGTCAACTGGTATGTGCAAATATTTTACTTCCTAAAATAATTATTCTCTTTTCCTATAGGTCAAGACCATTGTTGCTGTAAACTGTAGTAATCTTATGCTAGTCAATGTCAGTGGCGTGGAATTCTTATGAGCCACCGTGCTGTGTAGTGTGTGTGTCAGAGCTCTGCTGTTTGGGAGTAAGGTGCTGGAAATAGGAATGTGAGAATACCTCCTCTAGATGAGCAAAGCAGCAGAAGCTCACAGTTAAAGGACTTCCTTTCTTGGTGTGAGCTGATGAAACCTCTTGTTCTGGCTGTTAATGCTAGTTTTCAGGGAGATACAAAGAAATGGAATATATCCTTAAATAACTTACTACTTTCTTAAACAAAGGGAAAATAACAAATTTTAAAATTACAAATAATTAATGCCATGAAATTATGTATTAGAAAGAAATTAATTTTATGATTAACTTCCTATAGATGTTCAGAGGAGGAAGAGATTGGGTTTGAGTCTTTACAAAAGAGCTTGGATTGTTTGGAGCTTTGAAAGATGGATAATGTTTAGACTCATAGAGATGGGGTGAGGGGTAAATCACTATGGAGCTGTGTTGCCTTGGACAGTATTTTACCCATATGAAGCTGATGGTGCCAATGCTTTATGCCTCATAATCTGTTAACACTTCGTATTATGTTGTGGTAAGTCCTTGGGGAGTAAATCTTCAGAAAATACCTTGAAAGATACGGGAATCTCAACTCCAAAGAACTGAAAAGGGAGAAATATCATCAGGAGAAGAATACGGGGGAGGCAGATAATATAAGCCTATTATTTTTGTTTAATAATGTTCTTTATGTAGTTAGAGGAAACACAAAGATTATTATATAAGAAGTTTAAAATGTAAGATAGCACTAAAAAAAGATTTAAGAAACTAACAGAATGCCAAATATTATCCTTGAACATAAACTTACCATTTTTAAACTTGAGAATATTTCTCAAAAGAGAAGAAATTTGTTTGCCAAGTTTTAGTCCATGGGGATTGTTGACTCCAAACTATTATCTAAATTAGCATTTGACAATTGTTTTTACTCAATTTTTTCTTTAAGCTTGTAGAAGTTTTGTGTGAGAGCAAATACATAAGACAAAAAGCAACGTGGTTAAGAGAATTAGCTGTACTTTCATTATCTCACTGTTGATTCTAATCATTTCAATACATCTAAGATTTCACAGCATTTTAAACTGATATATCTCTGCTTTTCCCAATTTCATTGCCTTACCTGAACACATATGGTCATTGAGCACAAACTTAACTCCAAGTGCATGGCAAGGCCACCTCCATATCAATGACTGAGTCTCCAGATGTTTGTAGTTCATAACTCAATATAACAAAGAACAGTTTTGGGGAAAGTCATCCCTTCCTGGGTAAACATCATAGTTACTCATTTCTAATGCAGCAGAAGTACCCAGTTATTCGTTCCTTTTTAGTATTAGTCTTGTGATTTGAAGTAATATCCTAAAAAAGGAAGTCCTGTCTTTAGAATGTCTTTATTTTCAAGTTAGATAAACTTTTTTCCTGATACCTTCTTTGCTTCCTTCCTTATTTCTTCCCAAGAAAACCATCACTGCATTTTTCATCATTTTGATTATAGGCACCTTTGAGTCACAAACCTTCTCCTCAGAAAAAAATGCATATTTAAAATAGACAAAACTGTACGAACTTTCAGGGAGTTCATGGACCCCCCTTGAAGTTTACCATGTATTCAGAAGGGATCTGTGAACCGCGGGTTCACAGCTCCTTCCCTGGTGCCTGGTCAGTCTTCACGGTTGGTTGGGTCACTCCCTCACCAAAGAAAGGGGCAATTCCAGGCAGGGGGCTTTCTCGAAAGCAGCATAAATGGGGTGACCTCAGTGTGTCCACTCCTGAGCCACATGTAGTTTCCTTACCCAGTCACTGTGCCTATTAATTTCCAAACTGGCTGAACCAGAGAGCTACTTAGGCTTTGGAACCCTATTTATTTGCACAATTTCCCACATCCTCCCTTCTTAGCAAGACAAGAGAGCCCTGAAGTGAATTTGAGTTGTGATAGTAAGTTCTCCAGCTCCAAATTTGGTCTAGTTTGAAAATTCTGAACTAGGGATTACTTGTGCAACTCGCTAATGCTAATCACTGTTATTACAGGGAGGCAGCTCTCAAAATGTCATCTGTAGTTCAGCAGCAGGAATATAGCTCTAATGACCCTCCTAGCTGGTTTGGATATGACAGTGAAGGCAAGTCTCTTATGGTGAATAAGGAAATGACACTACCTCAAGACACCGTAGACTTGACAGTGAAAAAGTCCATACTCAATAATGAAGAGAAAGAAGTATGATCTTCAACCTCAAGTAGGAAGAACGAAAAAAATCTAGAAGTTGGCAACTTTTTCTTCTTGTGATGCAAGTATTTTCATTAGCTGGATCTCAATAACAATATAAACAGGCAATAAGTCATCTTCTGAGTCTTATCCCACCTACATATATTTCTCTCATGGTTAGTTCTTCTGTCTAAATAATCTTTATTAAAAAAGAAGTCAAATGAAGCACTATACTGTGATGTAAATTTTCTACTTAAATTTAACTTAATCAAACCAAAAGTTTCCATGAGCTTATCAAAAATAAAGTTATAGGCATGTGAAACAACACTGGGAATTGCGACATTTTTGAGAAGTTATTTAGAAGCTTGTCTTCAGAAAGGAAAAAGAAAGCATACATGGCCCCAAGTCATCTTGGCTACAAGTCAAAGAGTTTGAGCCAGGATGATGACATAAGGATCTGTGAAGCTTTATTATAGGGAACATAAACATATATTTTCAAAGGAAACAGGGCTTTCTTGTCATTTCCAGACATTTAACAAAAGAGAACTAACTGTGTATTGACCCTGAATTCATGTCAACATTTGACTTAACAGTGAGGGGAAAATTAAATAGAAACAGGAACTATCTGTAAATAGAAAAACATCTGCAATGTCTCAGAAATATCTCTTTTTAATTAAATTTGCACTATGGAGGGATTTTTAAACTATGTTATGACAAAAAAGATGTTCCCTCAATTTTATGCTAGGAGGTATAGGCTATTATTGCTTATCTACTATTTTTTTAAATAAGCTTTCAACCATAGATTTTTATCATTATTTGATATTATGTAATACTGATGTTGACAAGTATCCAAGACAAAGTACAACCCTATCCTGACTGCCACAAACAAGCTGTGTCCAGTAATATTAGATCAGTCTTTTAACCTTTCACTTTCTTTATCTCTTACTTGGGGCCAATCCAGTTTTGTATGTTACAAATTTGAAATAAGGATAAAAACTTAAGGTAGATGGGCTCGGCGCCTGTGGCTCAACAGGCTAAGGTGCCAGCCACGTACACCTGAGCTGGTGGGTTCGAATCCAGCCAGGGCCCACCAAACAACAATGACAGCTGCAACCAAAAAATGGCCGGGTGTTGTGGCGGGCGCCTGTAGTCCCAGCTACTTGGGAGACTCAGGAGACTCGCCTGAGCCCAGGAATTGGAAGTTGCTGTGAGCTGTGATGCCACTGCATTCTGTCCAGGGTGACAGCTTGAGGCTCTGTCTCAAAAAAAACAAAACAAAAAAAAACAAACAAAAAACTTAAGGTATATGAAAGTTCTTTTGAAAAGTTTTGAAAGGGATGTACAAAGTATCATTATATGGTACTTTGTATTAACTGAATGTTTTTAACATTAATAGCTCTAGGCTCAGCACAGTGGCTCATGCCTATAATCCTAGCATTCTGGGAGGCCAAGGCAGGTGGATCACTTGAGCTCAGGGGTTCAATACCAGCCTGAGCAAGAGTAAGACCCTGTCTCTAAAACTAGCCAGGCACTATGGTAGGCGCCTGTAGTTCCAGCTACTTAGGAGACTGAGGCAAGAGGATGCCCAAGAGTTTGAGGTTGCTGTGAGTGGTGATGTTACCATACTCTACTGAGGTATGAATCTGTAAGAATCTGTCTCAAAAAAAAAAAAAAAAAATATATATATATATATATAAAAAGTTGTCTCCCCTCTTAGGTTCATTTTGAAAGTTTCTTAAACCAGGTAATATCATGTAGGTGTGGAAAGGTTCCTGGGAGTGGACATATAGGCAGGGGAATCAGTTAGTAGGAAGTTTTAAGACCTAAGCCAAGAGACTTAAGATGACTGTTAAAATAGTTAAAATAATTTTTAGTTAAATTTGGAGATTTCTGGCAGCTACATGGAAGTTGGCTTCCGAAGTCTGTCTGTGTCTCATGTACACAACTGGAGAGGCCTATAAAAGATGCGACTGCTTTCTAAAGGAATAATGTCTGCATAGCGAAGAACAGCTAAGGAGCACATGTCCTATTCTGCTCTCCAGAAACCCAGCAGGCTGCTTTACTGTCAGAGTTGTGCTCCAAAACTCTCTGAGCAACATCCTCTTTTAAACAAAAATGAGAAACACATTCATTCATTCTGGGGAGAATTTTGTAGCTACATCAATAAAAGGAGTAGGTGTTAGAAAAAGTGAGCTATGAGAGGAGGCCCAGAAGTGGACAGGAAGAGAAATCTCTAAGTTCTCAGTGCAGAGTACTCAAAATATCAAAGGTATTACTTAGGTCTTTACCCCTTCAGTAGCCTGTATACATGAGTCTGTGTCTAAGAGTAAAATACAGCAGCTTTTCCTTTCTGTTTGGGTCTTACTGAGATCCAAATAAGTATAGTTCCACTAATAACTTTAAAAATAGTTGACCACTGTTAAGCTCATGATCTTTAGGACTGTATTTGGCTAATTTCATCAACTTTATTTTTAGTCATGAAAATATTATTGCATGAGGGTGAAAAAAGATTATAAAAATTGTCTCATTGCCTCACAGTTTTCTCTATTTAATAGTATAACACCCATACCAAATATACAATGAGTATCTTTCAAACTTGCACACATTCTTATTTCACGAAGGATGAGCAAAGCTGACTTTTTGTTTCATAAATATGTAAAAGCAGAACTCTAAAGAAATGGAATATTAACAAAAAGGAGACTATTATAAATTACAATATCGGAAAGGCTTTTTAAAAATCAGTGTTTAAGAATTGATTTTATAGGCCAGGCGCAGTGGCTCACACCTATAATCCTAGCACTCTGGGAGGCCAATGTGGGTGGATTGCCTGAGCTCACGAGTTGGAGACCAGTCTGAACCAGAGCGAGACCTCGTCTCTAAGAAAATAGCTGGGTGTTGTGGCAGGTGCCTGTAGTCCCAGCTACTTGGGAGGTTGAAGCAAGAGAATCGCTTGAGCTCAAGAGTTAGAAGTTTCTGTGAGATCTGATGCCATGGCACTCTACTGAAGGCAACAAAGTGAGACTGTGTCTCAAAAATAAAAAAAAAAAAGAATTGATTTTATCTTAATCATAAAAATTATAATCCAATATGTAGGTGTATTCAGTGTTGTATAATAAATGTTCCTAGAGTAGCAAGTTACTAATGAAATTTATAAAATAACTGTATACAGTATACCATTATAAAAGTGAAAATCCATCTTCATACATTGGGCTGTAAAATAGATGAAGGTTTCTTTCCCCCTAATGAGATGTTTCTGAATTACACAAAAGATATTAAGAATCAGTAGCAACTGCTTCACATTCACAAGTTTTTATTCACAGTTTAAAGTTACATTGGTGACATAATGGGTATAAAGCAGAAAACCTGTCACATGAGAGCTATAGTACAAAATTCTAACATATCTCCTCCCTCCTATTCCCCCACACCTTTGGCCTTTGTATAATCTCTTCTTGAATGGGAGTGGAAATTATATGATGAGATAAAGAGATATCACTCCCCAAATTATGTTACATTATATGGCAAAACAATGATTATCCTGGGTGGGCCTGACCAAGTCAGCCCTTTAAAGGCAGAGATTTCTCCAGCTGCTTACAGAAGTAGTCAGATATTCAAAGCATGAGAAGAATTGAATGTTATTATTGCTGGCTTGAAGATATAGGTGGCCTCTAGAAGGTTAGACTGATTGCTGGCTGATGGCCAGCAATAAAATGGAGAGTTCAGTCATATCCAGTCACAAAGAACTGAATTTTGCTAATTAAATGAATGACTTTGGAAGCAGATTTTTCCTCAAAGCCTCTACAGCTCCACCGGGCCAACATGTTAATTCCAGCCTTGCGATACCCTGAGCAGAGAACCTGATCATGCTAAGCTTTTGACCTACAGAACTATGTGGTAAGGGGTATTATTTTATGCCATTACATTTGTTACAGAGCAATAGAAAAGCAATACAATAGCTAAGTACAAATTTTGAAAAAGTCCTCCTGAAACAATTAACCAGTATTCATTCTTATTTTGTTATTATCAACATTTATATGAACAGTGGACTTTGCATTTTTGTCATCAAAGATCTGCTACTTATTGTTAAAAATCATAAATACAACTCAAACCAGACTTAGTCCTGCAGTTTCAGGGACTGAAACCAGCTTTGCTTTCTAAAACTTACAGTGCCTTTTGGGGCATCAGCCTTAATCCATTTTTCATGTTTGTTTGCTTGATTCATGAGTCCTAAAATGCAAAATTGCATAAAGTTACAAAGAGCAGTATTTGACATGTAGATCCCAACAATACATTTCTAAACCGAGGAACACCTTAGAACACCAAAAATCTTAGTATAGATAGTTGGAGTTGGGAAAGAGTTACAAAGGGGTTATCTGGGCTTGTCCTTCCTTTCATTTGCTCAGCTCTACTCTGAGAGGGAAGCTACTGTTTTTTATTGGTCATAGGATGAATATCTTTTACTTGAATTTCTTGGGACCAGAATTGTTTTGGATTGTAGAATATTTGCAGAATACATACCACTTGAGCATCCCTTATCTGAAAATCCAAAATCTGAAATACTCCAAAATCTAAACATTTCCTTTGAGTGTCATGTTGGCATTCAAAAAGTTTTGGGTTTTGGAGCCTTATGGGATTTTCAGATTAGGGATGTTCAACCTATATGATTTTTTAATGAAGGTTTAAAAAAGAGCTTGATTGAAGCATAGCTTACAAAATATATGTGCTTATACAATGTAATAAGTTTTGATATATATAAAAATTGATGAACCATGTCCCCTGTCAAGATAGTGAACATATCATCATGCCCCAAAGCTGCTTTGTACCCCATTGTAATCTTTTCCTCATGCCCCTCCCTGCCTGTTGCCCTCACACCCTTACCCCCTAGCAATCACTAATGTTTATTGTGTCACTATGGATTCATTGTATTTTCCAAAATTTTATATAAATCGAATCATAAATTATGTACTCTTTTTCTAATATTCTATCTTCTTTCTATAGGGACCAAGGGAAAACTTGCCCTTCACCCTCTGAAGATTTCCTGAAAAAATGAACTCACAAAAGACAATTAACTGGAGAAAAGGCATAATTTTTTTTTTTTTTTTTTGAGACAGTTTCATTTTGTCACCCTCGGTAGAATGCTATGGTATCATAGCTCACAGCAACCTCAAACTCTTGGGTTCAAGTGATTTTCTTGCCTCAGCCTCCCAAGTAGATGAGACTATAGGCACCCACCAGAATGCCCAGCTATTTTTAGAGACAGGGTCTCACTCTTGCTCAGATTGGTCTTGAATTTCCCAGCTCAAGCGATCCACCCTCCTTGGTCTCCTAGAGTGCCAGGATGGCATAGAAATTGAATGAACGTGCACACAGGGAGAACCAGAGTGAATACCCAACTCCCCAGTGAGGTACAGAAGCTTACATACCGTATCTTGAGGTTATAGAAAGAATGGAGGCTCAAAACATGGCCAAAAGCAGTCTGTGGTGTCACCATAGGTTATGATAGCAAGACAGATTTTGGAAAGGAGGGAAGAAAAGATTCGCTAGCAAAGCAAGCAAGTCTATGTCTTGTATAGATCTGAGGTCCCCAATCCTGGGCCATACTGATTCATGGCCATTAGGAACCAGGCTGCTCAGTAGCAGGTAAGTAGTGGACCAACAAGGAAGCTTCACCTGTATTTATAGCTGCTCCCCACCGCTTGCATCACCCCCTGAGAGCTCTGCCTCCTGTCACATCAGCAGCATTATATTCTCATAGGAGCATTGACCCTACTATAAGCTGAGCACATGAGGGACCTAGGTTGCTCTTCCTTATAAGAATCTAATGCCTAATGATCCGAGGTGGAGCTGTGGTGGTGATGCTAGCCCTGGAGAGCTGCTACAAGTATAGATTATCATTGGCAGAGAGGTTTGACTGCACGAAGACCATAGGAACTCAATTGCTTGCAGACTCATATCAAAACTACCCCTATCTGTGGAACAACTATCTCCTTGAAACCAGTCCCTGGTGCCAAAAAGGTTGGGAACTGCTGATGTAGATGAAAGCTTACCTGTAAATGTTTCTCTCAGGCCTTTAAAGGTGTCAGACTCTCAGTCAATCTTTCTTAGATCAGGACAAGGAAAAACCTAGCAGCATTAATGCAGAATTTTCTATAGAAATAAATTTCTCCCACAAAAGACAGCTTTGCAAGACTACTTCTGTTAGCAGTCTCTCTGACAGCCATCTCAAAATGCCTCAAAGATATAAGTTTTGCGGTAAAATATTTTCTTTTCCTTCACTTCATTTAGCATAATTATATTGAGGTTCATCCACATTGTACATGTGTCAAGTGGTTTCCTCCTACGTGTGGACTGGTACTTTGCTGGATGCTCGTGAGTACCCTGAGACCCCCTTTGTACCCTCCCCTCTCTGTGAACTCTGGACAGCCTGGGCTCCCCAGGAGCTTAGTTCAAGCTCCTCATTCAGAGGTCTGCTGGGCTCTGCCTGTGTGACCACTCCTTGCCCTGCAGCAAGAAACTCTTTAAAGGAAATAGTCTGGCAATCAGAGCTCACCTCTTCCTAGCCCTGTGCATCTGTGTCTGTTCATCTAGGTATTTAAGGTGTTACATCTCTGGAGCTCCACCACAGTTCTGGATTTAAGAAATCAGTCAAATCTGAACTGAGGAGGGTCGTTGCCATTCATCATAGACATTTTCCTTGTTGAGTCCAAGCACACAAATGAGAGAACGATCCTCTTCTCAACTATAGTTTTTCCTTTGTAGTACTATGTGATAGTCTTAGCTGAAGGAAAGGTGCTTTGTATTACACCAGTGGTTCTCAACCTTCCTAATACCACAGTGTATTTTCATTGTGGGAACACACCTACGGTGCATCTTAGTAGGGTACTGGCGAAACTTATTAAAGGTCTTATTAATGTCTTTATATAGTGATCAAGGAAATGCCATGAAGGATATCTGTAACAGTATGATCAAAATATTTCTGAATGTATATGAATCGTGCCCTGTGATTGCACCAATGTACATAATTATGATTCAATAAAATTATTAAATATATATATATATACAGACTATCTGAATAGGTGAAAAAACAAAAACCCAGAGTATCTGCTTATCTCCAAGAGACCTATTTAATTCGTAAGTATACTCATAAACTCAGATTAAGGGATAGAGAAAAATATTACATGCAAATGAAAACCAAAAGTGAACAGGAACAGCTATTCAGATAAAATCAATAATGGTAGAAAAATAATAATAAAGTAAAAGATGGACATTCTATAATAATAAAGGAAGAAATTCAGCAGGAAAATACAAAAATCCTATATATATATATGCACCTCATACAGGGGCTCTCGGATTCATAAATCAAATACTACTAGATCTAAGCAAAGAAATAAACATCTACATCATAATTAATTTCTGGGGACTTCAACACTCCACTGACAGAATTAGACAGATTATTGAGTCAGAAGATCAACAAACACTGGACTTAAACAGACCTCTAGAACAAATGGACCTAACAGGCTCAGCACCCATAGCTCAGTGGTTAGGGCACTGGCCACATGCACCAGAGCTAGGTTCAAAACTGGCCCAGATCTGCTAAACCACAATGACAACAACAACAACAAAATAGCCAGGCATGTGGCAGGCACCTGTAGTTCCAGCTTCTTGGGAGGCTGAGATGAGAGAATCGCTTAAGCCCAAGAGTTTGAGGTTTCTGTGAGCTGTGATGCCACAGACGGCAACCAAGTGAGAGTCTATCTCAAAAAAAAAAAAAAATAGACCTAACAGACATTTATAGAATATTCTACCCCAAAATAATAGAATACATATTCAGTTTTTCAAACTCAACAACAATCATGACTCAGGCACCCAAAATCTATGGGATACAATAAAAACAGTGTTAGGGAACAGTGAAGAGGGAAGTTCATAGCTTTGAATATTTACATCAAAAAAACAAAAAGATCACAAATTAATACACTAATATTATACCTCAAAGACCTAGAAAAAAAAACTAGTAGAAGAAAGGAAATAGCAAAGCTCAGACCTGGACTAAATGAAATGGAAACTAAAAAGAAAGAAAAACAAAGGATCAATGAAACAAAACGTCCACTATTTATCTTTCTTGGAAAAACAAAGGATCAATGAAACAAAAAGTCCAGTGTTTATCTTTCTTGGAAAAGATAAATAAAATCAAAAGACCTCTAGCTAGACTAACCAGAAATAAAAGAGAAAAGACCCAAATAAGCTCAATAAAAAATAAAAAAGAAGACATTACCACAAACAATACCACAAAAAAATGCAAAATGTCATCCATGACTATCACGAAAATCTCTACACATACAAATTAGAAAATCTAGAGGAAATGAATAAATTTTTGGAAATGTGTGACCTCCCAAGCTTGAATCAGGAAGAAAAAGAAATCCTGAAAAGACCAGTAACAAGTAATGAGATTGGAAAAATAATAAAAACTACCCCCCAAACCCCCCAAAAAATCCAGATGGATTCACAGACAAATTCTACCAGATGTTCAAAGAAGAACTGGCACCCATTCTACTGAAACTGTTTCTCAACATTGAGAAAAAGAGAATTCTCTCTAACTCATTCTACAAAGCTGGTATCACCTTGATACCAAAGCCAGAAAAGAACAGAACAAAAAAAGAAAACTGCAGACCACACTGTGCCTTACAAACACAGGTGTAAAGATCCTCAACAAAATGCTAGCAAACAGAGTTTAATAGCACATTAAAAAAATAATCCACCTTGGAGCAGCATCTGTGGCTCAGTGGGTAAGGCGCCAGCCCAATATACCAAGGGTGGCAGGTTCAAACCTGACCCCGGCCGAACTGCAACAAAAAATAGCCAGGCATTGTGGTGGGTGCCTATGGTCCCAGCTACTCGGGAGGCTGAGACAAGAGAATTGCCTAATGGCACTCCACCAAGGGCAATAAAGTGAACTCTGTCTCTACAAAAATAATAATAATAATAATAATAATCCACCATAAGTAAGTGGGATTTATTTCAGGATGCATGCATAGTTTAATATATGCAAATCAATAAATATAATTCACTTCTTAAACAGAAGTAAAATCCAAGACCATATGATCATCTCAACAAATGCAAAAAAGCCATTCAATAAAACCAGCACCTCTTCATGACACCTTCAAAAAACTAGACATAAAAAGAACATACCTCAAAATAATAAAAGCCATATATGACAAACCCAAGGATAGCATCATACTGAACAGGGGAAAACTGAAAGCATTCCCCTATGAACTAGAACAAGACAAGGATGTACACTGTCACTGCTCTATGCAATATAGTACTGGAAGTTCTACCTAAAGCAATTAGTCAAGAGAAAGAAATAAATGGCATCCAAATCAGGAAGAAAGAGGTCAAACTATCCCTGTCTAAAAATGGTATGATCTTATTTCTAGAAAACCCTAAAAATGCCATCAAAGGACTCCTAGAATTGAAACTTCATTTACTCAGTAAAAATAACTTCAGTAAAGTTTCAAGATATAAAATTAATATACACAAAATGATAGCATTTTATATACTAATAACAATCAAGCTTGGAGTCAAATAATATCATTTACAGTAGCTACAAAGAAAACAAAATGTCTAGGAATATACTTACCAAGGAAGTGAAAAAATAGCCAGACTTTGTGGTGGACGCCTGTAGTCCCAGTTACTTGGGAGGCAGAGGCAGGAGAATTGCTTGAGTGCAGGAGTTAGGTTGCTGTGAGCTGTGAGGCCACAGCACTCTACCCAGGGCGACAGCTTGAGGCTCTCAAAAAAAAAGAAGAAGAAGAAGAAGAATTCTACAAAGAATTCAGAGATGACACAAACAAATTAAAAAAAAAAAACAAAAAACATGGAACATTCTCCAAAATTGATCATATCCTAGGACACAAAACAAACCTCAACAGAATCAAAAGTATTGAAATTTTACCTTGTATTTTCTCAGACCACAAGGCACTAAAGATGCAACTCAACTCCAACAAAAACACTCAACCCTACACAAAGACATGGAAACTAAACAACCTTCTGTTGAATGACAGTTGGGTGCAGGAAGAAATAAAACAGGAAATCATTAACTTCCTTGAGCACAACAATGAAGACATAAGCTACCAAAACCTGTGGGATACTGCAAAAGCAGTTCTAAGAGGAAAAATTATCGCTTTAGATGCCTGCATTCAAAAAACAGAAAGAGAACGCATCAATAAACTCACAAGCCATCTTATGGAATTGGAAAAGGAACAATCTAAGCCTAAACTCAGCGGAAGAAAAGAAATACAGAGGCTAGGCGCCTGTGGCTCAACGGGCTAAGGCGCCAGCCATGTACACCTGAGCTGGCGGGTTCGAATCTAGCCCCCGAGCCCGCCAAACAACAATGACGGCTGCAACCAAAAAAATGGCCGGCGTTGTGGCGGGCACCTGTAGTCCCAGCTACTTGGGAGGTGGAGGCAAGAGACTCACTTGAGCCCAGGAATTGGAGGTTGCTGTGAGCTGTGATGCTACGGCACTCTACCCAGGGCGACAGCTTGAGGCTCTGTCTCAAAAAAAAAAAAAAAAAAAAAATCTACTCCTCTTCATGTATACCCTGTCTTGATAAATGGCACCACCTCCTATTCATGAGGCAAAGCTAGGGAAACTGGATGGGACAGGGAGGAAAAAAAAATCACTTCTCAGTTATCCAGTTTTACATGCTTTATCTTTCAGTAGGACAATCTCTCTTCCATTTCTACTGCCACTACCTTAGTTCACATCACCATCAGTGCTCACTCCTATTTCCACAAAAGCTTCCTAATTTCCTGGCATTTAAATAGCTGGGTTCCTTGTGCAACTACCAGTCATTCTATGTATGAACCGAAAAGAGCCAATCCCTCAAAATGAATGTTGAGAGGCTAATTTGGCTTACATTTAAAATACAGCCAAATGGCCATTTGCTGATTAGAGGTCACACACAGTGCTCTGAGTTCTGAAAAAAACTATAGTCTGCTTAACTTTGGGATTTTGGGACTGCCATAGCTGACTGTTATTATTTACATCACCTGAACCAACCAATAAGCCATGGCCTGCATCAACCAATCAGAATTCAGCTGCACCAATAATCAGACCTAACCAAGTTTGAATCCTTCATTTGCATAAAGGAACCTGATGAGGAACCCTAGCAGGAACTTTCTCTATAAAAGCTAAACCCTTCCTATGTTCTTGGGAATGCATCTTTGGCAGTTTGCAAATTATTCACTAGAATAAACTCTCTTTCCTCTAAATGCCTTTTCAGAGAACTTCTGTTCATACACAAGAGTATAAGGAGCATCTACGTTTTATTAATCTCATTATCACCTAGCACATTAACATATACTAGGTGCTCAATAAATATTTATAAAGTGAATGACTAAAAGTTTTCCACAGGGAAAAACCATATAATATTATCTTATGCAAACAGCTAAAGAGAAGTCAAGTATCCTATCTACACAGACATCACATCTCATTGACATGTAAGTTGATATAACTGGAGAACATCCAAGTGCCAAGCAGCATGATATTTATTGGGGGTGTACTAGGAATTTCAGAGAATGGGACTCATGTTTTCAGAAATAAAACCTCCAGGAAAAAAAGGTCTGTAGTAAACAAAGAATAACATTTTCTGTTCATTCCATGCCAGGTATTTTGCATATACTTTTCATCCTTAAAACAACCTTTAGAGAAAAATACTTCCATTTTTCTTTCTTTCTCTCTCTTTTTTTCTTTTTTGTTGGCCAGGCTAGACTGTCCAGGTGTCAGCTAAGTCACAGCAACCTCAAACTCCTGGGTTCAATTGATCCTCCTGCCTGAGCCTCCCACGTCACTGAGACTATAGGTGCCCACCACCAGGCCTGGCTCATTTTTCTACTTTCAGTAGAGATGGTGTCTCACTCTTGCTCAGGCTGGTCTTAAACTTCTGAGCTCAATCAATTCTCCTGCCTTGGCCTCCCAGAATACTAGGATTACAGGTGTGAGCCCCTGTGCCTGGCCAACACAGGTAAGAGATTTGTCCACGGTCACACAATCTGGAAGTGATGAAGTCAGGATTTGAACCTATGTTTAGTTGTCTGAAAAAGATCCAGATTTTCCCACTATCACTTACTGCTATCTTTTTGACCACATTCTATGCTTCTGTGAAAACTTTGGCTTCCTGCTCTACACTGCATAGAGTAAACAAGCTGGTGGTTTACCAATAAAAACAAATGCACCACAAAAATAATAGGTATATATAGTGTTGTGCTAGTGATGTTTAATGACCTCTTCTCCAAAGGCATGATCTGTAGCATTTACTAATGTCCATGGTGTAAATATTCCTATCACGTCTAATTTTAAGCTATCAACACGACCTCACTGACTACAGAATTGGGAAAAGAAGAGCAAAGCAGGTTCTCTGAGCTGGAGTAAGCCAGCTCCAGCAGTCCACTGAATATCTACAGGACCACAGCCTGTTATTCCAAATTCTGAAATCCAAAAGGCTCCAATATAAACACTTTCCTTTAACTCATTTGGCAGCAAAATCTGACATGAACTGAAAGGAATCTATTTATAATCTTTATTCCATTCAACATAAATAATTATACTCTTTTATATAGAAATATCAATGTATTCGCTTACAGAGTGGTGATCCAGAACAGAGGGTATTACATGTGTTATATACACCATATTACCTTTCTAAAATTCAAAAAATTCTGACTTCTGCAACACGTTTTTTCTTAAGCCTTGGGGTCACACATAGAGTTTTGTTTTTTTTTTTGAGACAGAGCCTCAAGCTGTCACCCTAGATAGAGTGCTGTGGCATCACAGCTCACAGCAACCTCCAATTCCTGGGCTCAAGCAAGTCTCCTGCCTCTGCCTCCCAAGTAACTGGGACTACAGGTGCCCGCCACAATGCCTGGCCATTTTTTGGTTGCAGCCATCATTGTTGTTTGGCGGGCCCAGGCTGGATTCGAACCCGCCAGCACAGGTGCCGAGCCACACATAGTTTTATCTATCATGACTGGGAATTTGGCTTTAATTTGAAAATAATGAGGAACAATGAAAAGTTTTAATAATAGAACTGATATGAAAAAATTATAATTACTGTTCAAAGCTGATAACTCTAAGAAGAGTAGATTGAAGGATAGAGCAGCTGCATTAAGAAAAACAGTAAACCTACTTGGCTATATTTTGGAAGAGTTAAGAAATGATTAAGCCTTCAACTGGATTAAAAAAAATAGAGGTAAAACACTGTATCTTAAGAAAATGTAGGGTGTGTGTGTGTGTGTGAGATCTCAGGTGATGTCTTCCTCAGACCGATCACGTCAACATTCACATTCATTAGAGAACCTGGAATGTTTAGAAAATGGCAAGTCAGCATAGCAGCTAGTGTTTACTTTGTGTTGCACTTATGTAACTGGCTTCTTGAAAAAATTAAAAGGAAAAAAAAAAACTTTTTGTAGTTCTCTTGTGTTTGAAGTTCCTGGCCAGTCAAGACTTGCTGACCAGAACTTTGTAAATTTCTGTTTCACTGTTTTTGAGTTGTTTTTCAGAAATGGTGGAACCTCCTTATGGCCATGAAATAATGACAAGGCCTTATGTCACCTGTTTGTTTGGAGAAGACAAGATGAATAGCACTCCACCACAGATCTTCTCCAAGGACCTAATTCCCTATATCCTGCCTGCACATAGACCAAAGGGTGACCGATCTTAACCTCCAGCTCATCGTACTATTAAAATCTTTGCTCTAGGAGGGACTTATCTGCCTTTTTTTCAAGCTATGCAATATACGTGCCAATAAGATTTCTCATTGTGCTTGTGTTCCTTGAACTCTGCCCCAACATGTAATGATGCTCATTCATTTCATGTATTCATTTTACCTCTGGAAAAACCCCTAATCTCATCAGTCAGGAAGGTAAATTTGAGCCAATCCTCCTACCTTCCAGTTGACATCCTCTAAAATAAATTTCCTTTCTTCCTTGACAATCCTTGTCTCAGTAATTGGCTTTCTGCGCAGTCACCAAGCCAGCCTAGGAAAACCCCCTTGGCAGGTTCAGTAACACTTATACTCCATTCAAGAAAGACATTCATTGTCAGCACTCTGGGTTTGTCAATACACCTTTCCTCTCTTCCCATGTTAGGTTACCTTTTTCTAAGACAGAGCAAAGTCTAGCTTTGTAGACTAAGAAAACTCTGATCCTCAGAAATTAGGGATAATGAACACTAACAGGTAGAGACATAGTTTCAAAAACATTTTCAAAAACAGGGATTGACAAACTATTGTCCAAATCTAGCTTATTGCCTGTTTTATAAAGTTTTATTTTTTATTTTATTTTATTTTATTTTTGAGACAGAGCCTCAAGCTGTCACCCTGCATAGAGTGCTGTAGCATCATAGCTCACAGCAACCTCCTATTCCTGGGCTCAAGTGAGTCTCCTGCCTCTGTCTCCCAAGTA
>CAUYON010112007.1:0-27867 GCA_963573935.1 Arctocebus calabarensis | reverse complement strand
CACTTTAAATCGCAAACTTGGGCTAAGCAGAAGCTTTCCCAGGAAAGCACTTGTGGCTGGGATCACTCCTTAAGTGGCTATCCACTTACCCAGTGTGCCAAAACTGGGCTCACCCAATGCCCCGAGGGCTAAGGCTGCAAGGCGTCTCAGTCCCCGCCTTTAGGCTGCTCAGTCACTAGATTACTGGTTCCCGCCTGATGGTTGTTCTGCGACCCTGAGGGTGGAGCTTGCAGGGGCAGTTCTCCTACAATGGCTCCACACAGCCCACAACCAAACACTGGAAGCTCTTCAACACTCAAATACCTCCCCACTTTTGCCCCAGTTCTCTCAAGGCAGTTCAACCGAGTGCCAAGTCCAAAAGAAACCCAAACAGCTCACAGGTAAGGCCTTTCTAGTTTGCAATTTCACTGCTGCTGTAGTCACAGCTGCCGGCAGGATTAGACCAAACCAACACACGCAACCACTTGCCAGATCTCCACCACTTTTGCCTTCCTCAGGGGGTCCAGATGTCTCACGCTGTCTCCCTGTGTCCCCAAAGGGATGTTTCTGGGCAGATCTCGTCAGCCAGAGATGCCTGAAGTTTTCTCTCCCCAGTCTCACCGAGTCCAGTTGCAAGGAAGCTGTTACTCAGCCACCATCTGGGCTCCTCTCCCCCCAATTGAATTTTTTAAAAGTTGGCACCCAAAGCTATGACCTATCAGCTGAAATTTACTGGATACATATTCTAAAAAGATAAACAACATATAAAAATGAAATTGTATTATTGAGATTCTCCTCGTCTATGAGCTTCTTGAAAAATTTTAATGTTTTTCTTTGTTGCCCGTCTAGTGGAACACAATGTCTATATCTTCACTTACATAAGCAGAAAAATGAGTTTGTAAAGTAGTTCTAATAATTGTCTTGTGTTTGGATAAGTTACATCAGTTTTATCATGCACAAAATAAGAATAATTACACTGCATTTCATGACCCAAAGAATATGGAACATGGCATTTTTCTTAACATATTTTAAATTCTCAATATTAATCATTATTACTAGTCAGTAAGAGAATTAATGACGTTAATATTTGAATTATGATATACTCTCTAACCTCTTTTGGCTTGATTTTTCTCCACAATATTCTTTCCTCACTCTGATCTCTCTGATTGAAATGCCCTTTGTAAATAATTTACTAGCCCCCTCCACCACACACACACACAGAAAAATTCTTACTTGTTGAAACATAGAGGATTAGGACAAGAATATAAGAAAAATTGCATTCTCAGAGATTTGAACTCTACAGTCAACATACAACACATGACAACAGAGAAAGCTATCTTGAAGGTTCCTGGGTCAGCCATACTTGACCTTAGTAATTCCTAAAAGGGAGCAATTTTGACAATTTGGCCAATGGAGATATTTGCGGTTCTCAAGGTACTACTTGATGTTACTTGCATCTGATAAAGTTCAGAGATATGGGTAAACCACCTACAATGCAAAGGCAAGCTCCCCAGCAAATAAACACCCAGAACCAAAAGAGAGTGCTAGGAATGAGAAACTTTGTCCTAGCCAGATAAAATACAAATATCCCCAAAGAAATAATATGTTGTGAATTAAAATTTATAAATTTTGGAAACATCACAAAAAGGAATCACAAATGCAAATGTTTTAAATGTCCAGCCAATTATCACCCCTGGTAAAAGCCCACCTGCTTTTGCAACTTGCTGGAAATCACACTACTCTCCTGAAGGGAGAGATTGTATTTGGATTCTCAAATTGCTTTCCCCCAATTTTATATTCAAGAAATCTACCAATTTGTCTTCATTCGTTGCTGAAAAAGGTGACTGAAGATTTTGCTCCATGGGACAAATGAGATTGTTTGATGCAGATTGATAAACCCAACTTAAACAGCCATCTGATTTCCTTAATTTACAAATCTGAATGGCACACCCTTGGGCTACAGTCAAGTAACCAAGATCAATGCTAAACTGTAGTCAACCTAGGAGGACGTGTACCACTAATCCCATTTCTTTAACAGATACAAGCTATTCAGGTTATCTGTTTCTTCTCTAATGAACTTTGGTAGTTTGTGTCTTAGCATGAATTAGACTATTCACAGAAGGTGGTACATTTATTGCCACAAATTTATTCAAAATGTCCCTGTACTATCCTTTTTAATATTTGTAGATTCTGTAGTGACATCACCTTTCACATTTTTAATATTTTAATATTTATCTTTCTTTTCTTTTCTTTGTTTTTCTTGATCACTCTCACTGGAGTTTATCAGTTTTATTGATCTTCTCAAAGAACCAGTTTTTGGTTTCATGATTTTCTCTATTTTTTTGTGTATGTGTGTTTTCTTTTATTGATTTCTGCACTGACCTTTATTTTCTTTTTCCACTCACTTTGAATTTAAAGTGATTTTCTGTATCTAAATGTAAAAAATTAAATCATTAAGTTGATAACTGTTCTTCTTTTCCATCGCAAGAATTAAAGACTATAAAAGTTAGCTAAGTACCTGGTTAGTGGCATCTGATAAATATTGCTATATTGTGTTTTAATTTTCATTCGAACAAAAATCATTTTAAATTTTCCTTTGACTTATGTGTCCAGTAATTTAGCAGGTATTGAATTTGCAAAGTGAGATTTATTACAGATCTTCCATCTTTGGTTTCTAAATTCTTTAATTTTTTAGACACAGAATATACATTCAATGGCTTGAATGTTTTAAAACTTATTAAGACTTCATTTGTGGTTTAGGCTGTGGTCTATCTTGGTAAATGTTCTGTGTTCTGGCAAAAATGTATCTTCTGCTATTATTGAGTAGGGTGTTGTATAAATGTCAGCTGCGCAAGATAGAGGATAATTTTATTCACTAGTCATTAGACTAAACTTAACTTATCGAGGCAAATATGGAATTCTAGGGTCCTCTGTAGAAGCCATCTAGCTTTCTCCAGCCAAACTCTCTCTCTTTTTTTAATTGTTCAAAATTTTATAAATTTCTACTCTGGTCTTTCTTTAGGATTCAACCAAATGTTAACTATCTCATGAAGCCTTTTCTTATTTCCTGTAGAGAGATAATAGTATTGTTTATCTTGTCAGTGCATTAATGATGTGTATTAATTTTCATATTCTTTTGTATCATGAGAATAAAGATTATTTCCTATGCACCTGCATATTCCTAGTAGGTAGGAGAGAACTTGGAGTATTACAGGTGTTCAAAATGTTGCAAAGTCAAATTGTTGTCTTTCAGAGTCTTTGTGTTTATCACAATATGCAAGAGCAGTTGCATTCAAGTTTACCTCCTTTTGAATAAACACATTCTTTATAAATTATTCCAAAACAAGTGACCATCCAACATTACCTCAGATAGCTCCAAACCTTTGCAACTTGCTGTTTCTGGAATTTAACTCAGTCTGTGTTTGAAAAGTTCCATTAAAAATTCTTTCTTATGTTATATTAAAATCTACCTTGCTGTTACTTTTATCCAGAAGAAAAAGTACCTTAAAATTTTTTTTCTCAGTATTCTTTAACTCTTCCTTTTTCATGCTAAGAACGTACAATTCCTTTATTTCTTCCTTTTCTATGACACTGTGTAGTGGTCATTCCCCACGTGGTTATTTCAGACCTTGTGTTCATGCCCCAGGCTGTCAGTGTATGTGATGCAGAGCCCAGAGGAATGTCAGCACTTCTCCACGTCTCCTCTGATGGGAAGTTCCCTTGTTCTGAAATTATGATTTTGCACTATAGTTAATGAAAGAACCAGTGGTGGGAGGGATGAGGACATCGGAGGGTGTCTGCCTCCTTAGCTCCTATCCAGGGGTACAGTACACTTGTCTACAGATGGTTCATCGCACAAGGATGCCTACCTAAAGTGGAGGATAAAATCAAATTTTCACTCTGTCGGCCAAGACTACCACTCTGTCTCTGTTCAGCAGAAGGTGTGCCTTCTTGTAATTTGAACCAGGCTATGCTTTTAAGTCTTTTGTTTATTCCCGAGAGAGATGCCTTGTCTAATTATCACCACAATCTTGTGTGCTCCACTGGCAGCCACCTTCTCAGCCACCTCTCCTATTGCAGATGACAAAAGAAGGAGTAAATAATTTTCACAAAATGCACTATGGCAAGACACATTCTGGGTGAAATCTCTCATTTGAGTTTTTGCCTAGATTTGCTCCAAATGTTTATTTCATCAGATGTTCCTATGATACAGCTCTAATGCTGTAACATCACCTCCTGTCCTGATCCCTTGAATTGTTATTAAATTTGTCAGATGGGAAAGTGCAGGACACAGATATTACAGGAACAAAGAGTGTACAGAATCACTTGAGGCAGTTTGATTCATTGTTGTGGTTAAGTTCATATTTCATTTCGAGACAGCGTTACCATTGCTAGGTTAGTAAAGACCGAGCATGTACTATAATGCTTTTTACCACGAGGTTTATAGAGATGATGGAATGAAAGCAGACATCACATCATACTCATCCAAGAAGTTACAAAGTGAAATATATTAAAAATTAATTTTCTGAGTTCCATTGTATTTGCCATGTTAACCTTATGCATTATTTCATTTTCTTTCTGCTATAAAATTCATTAATTTTAATCCAGGATTAATACAGTAAGGACAGGAGAATTGGTTTTCCACGGCATCTTCCCTACTCAAAGTACCCTAATGTGAGTGATAAATAATGAATAAGGCTCCGTTGGGGGAGGGGGGGGTCTAGGCAAACCGAGTAGCCATTGTACAAACTGGCGGTAACTCTCAAAAAAGATAAATGCTAAATGGAAAACCATTTCATGTCCTGTCTTTTGTTCCTTTAAATTTTGGTAAAACTTTTAAGGAGCTTATTATCTAGGTGTCAATTTTATGTCTAAAAAGAGGGATCAGGGAACAACTATTAGAAAACTCATTAATCAGGGTTGTTTTTTATAAATAATGATAATCATTTAATAGCCTAAATGAAGCTCCTGGGCTCTTTTACTTCTACAGCTTCTGCGTTTGTAAGAAATTTGGGCTGCATCCGGAACCCCTACTAAGCAGTGCAAGATGGGATATGGAGATGTGTGAAATTCAAGGTTATTGTCTTTTCTTGCAGGAAACTAAGATGAGTTTACCCCAAACTGCTTTTATTTTAGCTGAAAACAAAATGTAAGCTAACCAAAATGAGAAAATGCCTGTATGAATAGAAGTTTCCCACTTACAAAGCTTAGTCTATCTGTTTTTTTTCCTAGCTATAACATAAGGCTATGATTATTTGTGGGAATATGGCAGTAGCTTGATGAATGAGGGCAGCACTGGTGAACTTGGAAGAAGAAAATTTCTTTATAACCTAAATGCCCCCAAAATGTTAAATCTATTCTTTTAGGAGGAATTGTACAAGCTAACGAAGTTTAATTTGCCATTTCTTCTTCTTTAGAAAAGTACCTCAATTGCTTGAAGACTGGAAATTGTTTCAAAGCAGAAAAAAATATACTGTATTTGTATTGAGGGAAAGTTTTCGGAGAATATTTCTCCACAATTTTTATATGCTAAGTTCGAACGTTAATGCATTAGCATTTATTTTATCTCACAAAGGTCTCTTCTGAAGAACGAATTGAATTCAAAAGGAATTCTGGCCATGCGAGTTGACATTAGGGAGTAGAAGCCAGTCTGGGTCAGGCCTGGATGACATTTGAGTCATTGGCAGTATCTTCTAAGGGATTTGCATTGTAATCAAAGAAGGAGGCAAAATGGGTTGTAGATGAAACATTTCGGAGTACACCCACGAGATGAATTAGAAGTCAAGAGAAAAAAATGGTCTAAGAATTCCAAAGCTGATGTCAGAACAAGGTCATGAGGCAGACCAGGTGGCAGAAATTCAAATAGTAATTAGAGTATGTGGGTGTGGTGATGATGTGGGGTTGACACATGTAACCATGTAACATGTAACCATGTTATGCTTTGGGGACCATGTAGCTTCTGTGGCATCTACTCAGTTCTGCTCCTTCATGTACCATGAGTGAATGAAGCCGCAGAAAAATAAATGAATGGGTGTGGCTGTGTGACACGTACAATGACACTCTCCTTCCATAAACAGAAGATGATGTGCATTTGGTCCATGAGCTATAAATTTCCAACCTTTGATATGAACAACAGTGCTGGTTTAAGGCAAGCTAGTGTTGAACAGAAATCGCTGTGCAGATGCACGTGTTGTATAGGCTGCTAGAGTCTGGGCACTTCTCAGAGAAGGCAGCGCTGCTTAAAGCCCAGACTGGGAGTGATCATTAGTTAACTGGAGGCCTGGTATGGTACGTGGGAGCCACAGACAAGGAATAAAAAAAGGAGACAAGATGTGAAGACCTGGAAACAGAAACTATGCTGATTTGAAAGCTTTGTTTTGTATTGTATGGTTATTTATCAAGACAGACTTTGAGAGCACTTGCGTGAAGTTTGGGAAAAAGTAAATACATACATATGATGCCATTGTTGTCCAGTGGGCTGAGATTATGTTTCCTTCTTTATATTTTAAGTTCTAATAGCTGCATGCATCTCCTTTTGAGTTAGGGTGCTCCATACACAGGGCTACTAAGATATGCCCCAGTAGATGTATTTTATTGTTATTACTAGAAAGGGCATCTGATGAAATTGTGATATATACTAGTGACTATTTAAAGTAATGTATTGCCTGACTGAAAATGTAATCAATGGACACGTGTATATGTGTGTTTATGGGGTATAAAAAAAGCAACTTTAACAGTCAGGGGGAAAAAAATCAGTGCTTAGAGAGCAAGGAGAAAGCAAGGACCATTAGGAAAGTCATCAGTCTATATCTGAGCCTTAAAACAAACTCCAAATGGAGGAATAGCCAAATATATTTTTCGAGGCCTGGAGGCAAAGCATTTTTATGTAGAGATCTTTTTGAAAACATAAACTTTGAATTATTATTTAAGAAGTTTTGATTTTTACATCTCTCTTAGACATTTAGGTGTTTTATTCATAAAACAGTGTATATACAGGGTGGCCATAAAGTTCATGTGCAATTTAAAAGCATGTACTGCATAGTCTATGAAATAGTTTATTTTAAATTGCACACGAACTTTATGGCCACCCTGTCTATTCTTATTTTTCATTTTTTGGTCTGTGTTTTAGCGCCAATAATTCTAAGCGATATCTTGAATCACATTGTCCACTTTTACAGAATTAAGTATCAAAGTATTAGAAAGACATGTAGGTCTCTGGGTCTTCCTCACCAATTGTGTTTCTACTTGGGAAGATGATTTCTTATTGCGTCCTGACATTGAGGTTTGTACATTTATATGATTTTATTTTGAATGAATCAACATTGCCATAATAATCACCATCATCACTATGAATCCATCTGGACCCGTAACACACCTCCGTTCATCTGTCTCTTATCACTACGACGATCCACAAGGAAAGGTGAGGACAGTCAGCTCAGAGAGAGGGATCCTGCTACGGTCACCAGCTGGTATGTGGCAGAACAAGGATCTGAAACCAAATCTGCCTCATCTCCTTAAACATGACATAGTCCCTATACAAGTTCATAGGACCATGCACACACAGGGTTACTACTAATAAAATTTGAATAATATGAATACAAATTGGTAGCATTTGTTTGTGCACTTACTCTTCGTTGGGACAGAACTCCGAGTCTGATGCTTTATCTATGACAATGCAATCTGTATTACCAAAGAGCCCTGCTCTTATGCTTCTCATTTTCAAAGCTGCCTATTAGTGACCACGTTGTTTACCACAATACAACTCCCTCTGGCTTAACAGCTAAGTCCTTCTTGCCATACTTTATTTTGCAGCACAGACAGCAAATATGGATGTGCTTTTAGGGAAAAAAGGGCCATGTTTCTTGGGAGAGTTAGCCTTCATTACCATTTACACATTATAAGGAAAGATGAGGTTCACAACGCCCTCCCTCCAACACTATAAAAGTACATCAGCCACATATCTTTGAACATGAGTCATTTCTTTCTTACTTTTATTTCTTCATTCATTGTACCAATGTTTCCCCAGTTTGTAAAATGTACCAGGTACCTTTCTAGGACCAAGCAGAGCCGTGAACAAAGAGGGCAAAGCCCCTACTTCTGCAAGGTTTTCATTTGGGTGTACACAGAGAGAAAACAAATGAATAAACAAACAAACCTGTTGTATTTCAGTTGGTAACAAGCAATGTGAAGAAAGAAAAAAGAGACAAAAAATAGAAATGGATGAAGCAGGGTGGAGATGTGAATTTTAGCTATCTGTTCTGACACCCCAATTTACGTTCAGAGAATCCTCTTTACATGGGGTCTAAGTAAACATGAAGCGCCTCATCTGTGATTCTCCGGAGGCTTCTTGAGTATCTGTGTTTTCTTTTGCATATATGCAAGCAGGGGAGAACTGCAGCGTCTTTTAGCTAGCCACAGAAACATTTTTAATGCTTTTTCAATCCTCATAAAAAATAAGCAGCCAGGTTTCAGGTTTTCTCATCTCTGAGTTACATGATTGAAATCCCATGTTGCCACACAGGGAGAATCTGTGGCTAGAAATGTTAGTGTGTGTGTTACGTGAGTGCTTGACTCCAGCTGTGATATGGATTTGGCCCTGAGTTCAGAAGGAAGCACTAAGATTATTTTAAAGTTATTGATTTTAAAGATGACAGGGGAGAAATTCTGCTCCATTATGTTCTTGAATCCTAAAGTGAGAAATCTGTCATAAGAAAAGTGGATTCAATAGTATCTGAAGAGGTTTGGGGATTGATGGAGAAGTGTCTAGAAAAGCGTAAACAATGGGTCATGGGTGTGCCCCCTTCCAACTAGGGATGGGGTCTGAATAGTGCCATTAATGTGCAATAATCTATGAACCCAGACTCTAGAGCCAGCAGTAACCGTAATGATTCACAGAAGGGAAAACAGTCATGCCCAGGTGCAAAATCAACATTCCTTAAAAAAATCTATCGAGTAACTCCAGTTGTGTGTATTGAAGGTCTGTTATAATTAATGTAATTTTTTCTAGTTTTTAATAGCCTCGGTCCTCATAAGGGTTTGGCTATTGCAAAGCAACTTAGGTTTTCTTGTTTGTTCTGAAAAACATTACTTATGTCTATGTTAATTTCAATTTCATAAAGGATGATATAATTTGTGGATAATTTTAGGAACTCAATACTTTTGGCTTTTAGTTTATGTTAAAATTACATTGTGTAAAATAACTTGCAATCAGAAAAAAATTTTCATAGGATTTCACGGGAGAAAATGTTTCATAGGAGAACAGAGGGAATTTATAAAGGAGCCAGATCTCTGAGGGTGTTAAATTGCCACAATATGAAAAATTAATAGTAACTAAAGAACATTATTTTAAAATACTCAGGATATTAATTTTTAAAAACCCTCATTCCTGAAATATTTGGAGAAAAATGTTTAATGCATAAAGTAAGCAGGGGTACATTTGTTCCTATTTTGAATGTTCTCCCATGGAGATTTGGCCTATCTTTTATACATACAAATGTACACTGCCAGGAATCCCCAGGCATTAAAGATGATTCAAGTAAACTTCAACATGGAGGTGAAACTCGTAAACCCAAGACATTGAAAGTACTGAAAATACATCATCAGAAACCAATGTGAAAAAAAATCTATAACTATATAACTTTACAATTTTTAGGAAGTCTTAAAATGAAGAGAATCATTTATAAAATAATGAGGCATCCAAAATTTTTTATAAAAAATGCTAAAAGGGAGACTCATAATCATTAAAATAGATACAAACTCTTTTGTTCTTGAATTCTTAAAAAGTGTGAGAAAACAAAATCCATTCAGAATTTAAAATTGGGCCCAGTACCTGTACTCAGTTTTTTAGGGCACTGGCCACATATACCGGGGCTGGAGGGTTCGAACCTGGCCTGTGCCTACTAAAAACAACAAGGACAACTACAACAAAAAATAGCCAGGCATTGTGATGGGTGCCTGAGGTCTATAGTCCCAGCTACTTGGGAAGCTGAGGCAAGAGAATCACTTAAGCCCAAGAGTTTGAGGTTGCTGTGAGCTGCAATGCCACAGCACTCTATCAAAGGCAATATAGTGAGACTCTGTCTCACAAAAAAAAAAAAAAAGAATTTAAAATTGATGTAATGTTTATGGAGAAATAGCATTATCAATTTGGTCACAGCGAGATGAAGAAAGTTAAATTTGAATTTACCAAATCAAAAATTATAATGAAAGCCTATAGGCAAAGCTAGTCTTTCTGAGGCTGACTTTAGAATTTTATTTTAAAAAGCTTTACGTTGAACGATATGGTATATTTGCAAACTTTTATTCTTCTGATTTTTTTTAACCAAATCTTATTTTAAATAAGACATTTGCATTTAAAAAAATAGTTTTACTAATTAACCTAGTTTATGCAAACATTAATGTAGTAAAGGCTGTATTTTACGTTTAGAGTAAAGAAGCAATATTTGGGTTTTGCAATGGAAACAAAAGTGGAGGAAAGAGAACATTCACACTAAGGGTAAATTATAGTTAGTGTATATCCTCCCTCTTCTTTGATTTATGTCATTAAAATTCTACCTTTTACATTTATATTATTAATAGTTGAAATCCAATTCCAAGATGAAAAAAGTAAAACTCTGAACCCAGTAGATCTTGAATGAAAGATGAGTACTAAAAAATAAACTTTTTTTTGTAAATGCTGAAAAACCACAGATTTGAGAGTTACGGGGCATAGACTTTGGTATTCTATCTTTGGCTTGCAGACATCAAGGAAGATTTTCTGTGCTGAGGTGACACAGAGATGAACTTGGAGTTTGGGTAAGGAGCTGGACAACTGAAAATGGGGCAGATGGGAATTCTAAGAAGAAAGAATATTAATATGTCTTGAAACAGTAGAAAGTTTATTTTCTATTGTGTTTTGTTACCATGTAACAATCTTTTACTTGGGTGGAACAGACTAGCTATTCTAGTGTTTAGTGAGCATCTGGGACCTACCCAGCACTATTCTGGGTGCTGCGTAGATACAGAAAGGGTCTAAAATCTATCCCTATTGCAAAGGAAGTTATTTACTGAATAGAAAGAACACAAGGTCATACAATTCAGTTCATGAACTCATTCTAGAAAAAGTACTTGGAAGGGTGGCCTAGGTTCTGGTATTGGGTCCTAGCTTCCCAAGTGGAGAACTTTGAAGGTGACTGCAGTGATATTCAGCAACGAGGTATGTAGCACTTCTTCTAGGATGAGTTCATGAACTTGGTCATCAGACCTCATAGATCAGTTCAAGAAAAGAGTATCAGGGTAATAAAATCAATGTAAAACTGAATCAAAGCAACTAAAATTTTGTACCTTACCACAGGGGAGCTTTACCAGATTGCAGGAAGATGTTTTTCTTTGTTCTATAATACGTAAGGTTATTTTTTGTTTGTTTGTTTCCCAAGTTCTATGTTTTGTTGTATACTCTTGATGATCTAGAATATGAGAAACAAGTTTACATTTAGAAAGCATCTTGTACTCTGGGGCTAGGGGAAAATGTTTGTCTATCTCACTGGGTCCCTTTGCTGTTTACTTCTTTGCTTGCTGCTGAATTCTTGATAATACCTCTATCAAATAGTTGTGTACATAAAATGACTCTTGAAGCAGCAATGGAGCATGTGATAGCTCATGATCTTTACAGGAGATCGCTGTTAGAAAAACAAAGCTAAGCCACCAACATGTCGATTGCTCCTGAAACAATCCTGCCACATAGTTTGGAATTGTGTTCTAGTTACTGGCTAAACTGAACTCTCTTTTAAGCCAGTTGACCAAGTTCATTTTTGTAGCGACTAATAATAAAAACAATTTCTCTTTGTACCAAAAATATGTCATGTTTGGACATATCCTCCATCTTTTCTCTGGCTAATGGGTCTATCCTATGATCAGATCTGCTTCTAGCTGGTATAGACATGGTGACTATGATTTGAGACAGTAAATACTTCTGTTACAGTCCTTATATAAAAGTAGCAATCTACTTTGTCAACAAACCACCATAAGTAAATGTTATCTGAGAGCCAAAGAAAGTTAAATTATAAACACAAAATGGCATAATTTGTCACTCATGTTATTTTATACTCCTTTGGGTTCTAGGAAGGTTCAGTGGTCAGGGGCTCAGGCTGGTGGATATCAATGGCCCACTTGGAAATTGTGAAATGATGAACTTATAGGTAAGACTTACGTCTTCTCCTGAAGGTGATAAATGAACTGAGGCGAATTCTTTGTGCAAGAAAGATTGGATAAGTTAGAACTAATAGTGAAGAAAACTCTATTTTCCAGTATATTCCAACTTAACTCTAGAGACATAAAACTTCAATTTGCTGGTTGCACAAAGGTCATACAGTGACATGCAAGTAATGTTGCTGTCAGGTTTTAAGGTATCTGGGGGTGGGTATCATTTATAATACAAAAGATTAGGGTTGGAGTAGATTAATTTAAAGTATCAACAGCAAATTTATACCAGTGCTAAAAATCCAGCTTGGAAAAATAATGTCTCTGGTCAGAGGTCTGCTGGTAAAATACTAGCACTGGGGACTGAGAGAATCTCATAACTGTAATAAGTAGCATTGATGTCTTCTTCTTTCTTATGGAGGCTAATTGTTATTTAAAAAAAACCTTATTTGAAATTAAAGCACAGTTATTCACACAGGCTTAATTACTTAATGATGAACATTTATTACTCATTTATTCACTCACTCATCATTGAAAATGTGTTTATTGAGTTTCAACTATGTAAATCAGGTCTGGATGGACAGGCATGAACTAGGAAGACTCATTCCCAGATCTCTTGAAACGTATACTCAAGAAGAGCATAGAGACAAACAATTAACTACGTAAATAGTCACTAAATTACTATTGTTGGTCTCAGAGGTCCCAGCCCTGGTTTGGGCTTTCTCTGGGTGTCACTAGCAAGCAGCCCCCAGAAACTTGAAAGCAGTTTGACGAGGACGGCACAAAAGGAGGAAGAGATACGGCAGTGGCAGGTGATTACCCAGTTTTATGTTACAACTAAATGAAACACACATAAGTTTATAAGCCGTTAGACTGTGCCTGACAAAGGTGTGGGTACACCCCCTCCCCACGAATGGGGAAGGACCCTTTATAATTTGTTCTTGGACTGTTAATTTTCCCAGCCTCTGCTTTGATCTGCCTATTTCTAACATTTACATATTTCTAAGCCCATGTTTATGCATATCTAAGTAATATAATGGTTCCCATAATTCAATTTTTTCCAGGTCTCCTTCCTCTTTATTCTTTTCAAGTCCCAGGGTAGTGAGGACAGGGCTTTGGGTCACAATTCTACTTTTTTTTTTTTTTGAGACAGGTCCACTCTGTCATCCTAGGTAGAGTGCTAGTGTCATAGCTCACAGCAACCTCAAACTCTTGGGCTCAAGTGATCCCCTTGCCTCAGCGTCTGGAATAGCTGAGACTACAGGCACCTGCCATGATGCCTGGCTATTTTTAGCACAGATAGGGTCTCAGTCTTGCTCAGGCTTGTCTTGAACTCCTGAGCTTTGGGAATCTGATAGAATCTGGGATTAGGAAAGGTTTTCTTGAGACATTGACTTTAACTGATGCCTAAAGTATGAATAAACTTGAGTAAAAGAGGCAGCAGATGTAATGAAAAGAATGCTGTGGGTTTAGAGAGTAGCAGGGCACAAATGCCTGAAGCGGAGACCTTGAAGAAGGCCAGTGTCTCAGAGCAGTGGGGTCAGTAGCATGGACCATGGTGGCAGGTGAGGACGTTCCCCTAAGCTGTATTTTCTATCAGCATGGAAAAACCATGGTCTTTATTTTAAAAACAATGAGAAGGCGGGAAAGGGTTTTAAGCAATGATTGCCTTAGACTTATTTTCATTTTAGAAAGATTATTCCTGATGCAATGTGAAGATGATTCTGGATTAAAGAAGTAAAAGAGTGAATAAAAAAGGCTGAATATAAAGCTAGTTCTGTAATTCTGAGAAGCTTGGAGCAAAGTGGTGGCAGTCAAGCTGGAGAAAATAAATAGAGACGAGAGATATTAAAGAGGCAGAATGGATAAGATTTGTGACTGAGTGTGTGAAGGGAGAGCCTGGTTGGAGAGACTCCCATATTTGGAGTCTGTGTACTTAGGCACAGTGGTGGTTTTTATTGATAAAAGAAACACTGGCGAAGGAGCAATTGGGGGAGCAAATTCTTTCATTTATTTCTCAAAAATTCAACACACATTGGGCAATTAATATGTTATTGGCTTCATCCTGGATGCTGGAGACATGAAAATGATCGAAGCAGTTTCAGACCTGAGACACTTGACCTTTCAAACTTCCTACTTTGAAAGAATTTAGAATGCATCAGAAAGAAAAGTAATATAATCCTTATTTAGATTTAGTAATATGTCATTTAATATTATTAAATGTTAATATTATACAAATATTTACTTTCTAGGAATATATTTTTAAGATATCTGAACTAAGTAAAAAAATCTCTGTTTAAGAATGTTTTCAATGCATTTTATTATACTATTTAGCAAGATATCAGAAACATCTTAATGACCAGTAATAGTTATTTTGACAAAATATGATACATTCATATATTCTCTATCATCAATATTATATCATAGAAGAATATTTGTAGATATGGAAAAATGTTTCTTCTGTACTGTTTAGTGTAAAAATCATATACATATGATTCTTATTTTTTTTCAAACAACAATCTATAAATAAGGATCTATGTATGACTAAAACTAGAAATAAATACTTCAAAACACTTTGAGGAAGGATGTTTTGGTGATTCCTCTTTGTTCTCTGATTTTAATACAATAACTATGCATTATTGGAAACAAGTGAAAAAATACCCTTAGTATAAATGTTATCAGTATTTTTTTTGTTCTTGCAAATCATGCATAGTACATTCAATAATTACAGAGTTAAAACACGTGTCTGTGTGTTTGTGTGTGTGCATGCATCCATGTGTGTTTATTTAGAAAGAGTGGCTATGAAATAAGTTTGAAGCTTATTTCAATCTGTAGGAAATAAAAGTTTATTATAAGTATTTATGTTTTTCCATTCCCTATAGAAATGGTCATTGGGTATATACCTGAAAGTGTCTCCATCCTAGAAGATATTCAGGGGAGTTAATTGAATGATGGTTAAACCTCAATGATGTTTTTTAATCATTTTTAAGAGACAGAGTCTCATTTTGTCACCCCTGGTAGAGTGCTGTGGTGTCACAGCTCATGGCAACCTCCAGCTCTTGGGCTTAGGCAATTCTCTTGCCTCAGCCTCCTAAGTAGGGGGCACCTGCCACAACACCTGGCTATTTTTTTGTTGCAGTTTGGCTGGGGCAGAGTTTGAACCCACCACCCTTGGTATATGGGGCAGCGCCCTACCCACTGAGCCACAGGCACTGCCTCTCTTCAACGATGTTTTATTTGTAAGTTAGATATTATTTTAGCTGCATTGTTGAATGTTGCAAAAAAAGAGATGAAAGGCTTATTTCATAATAGACCTATTCTCAAGTCCCTATACTGGCATGTTTCAACAGATGATTTAGTTTGGAACTCTACAATGCTAGTTGTAACAGCCTGAAGTTCTAGACACCCTAGAACTATAGGGTTGCAAGATCCTATTCAGTATTAGGAACCATGAAGGAATTAATAATTTACTTTCATTAATGTGAAAAGAGCTGGGTTTGGGTTGCTGCCTTTGACTTGCTCTGAGACTTGAAAATATTTCCAAGTCTTTTTCTTTACTTTTACATTAGAGATTTTCTTTTCCTTTAACAAGTGTTTATAGAGCACCTGCTAAGTGTCAGGTATTAGAGAAGTGGAGCAGAACAATGAATAAATTACATATGATTGGGCAACAATGTGGGCAAAGGAAGCAGGGTGGTAAGGCCCCCCCCCGCACTGGGGAATTAGCTAGTGAGGGAAGAGGTTGTGCAGGTGCAAACCAGTTGGCAAACATGTCAAATGACAACATGATACATTTATTTTTAAACTTATGAAAATATTAATATTTTATTTTTGCCTCTGGTGGTTAACCATTATAGTATGTATTTTAAATTGATCAGTTATTAGCTATTGTTTTAAAAACCAATGAGAAAATTCAATAGAGTACTTAATCAATACAATTCAAATATTTTATTGTTATTCTCTTCTGGATGTTGTAAGTAACTTTCATTCCTGTGGGGTCTATAGATTATTTGTTGCCAAGATTACACAAAGGCAATCTCTTCTTTTCTTTCTCTTTATGTAAAGAAGAAGCATTAGGGTGGATACATCTTCTAGAATGGCAAGTTGTGGCTGAGAATTAGGTCCCAAGCTTCCAAATAATCTCCCCATAAAGACTCACTCAAAGCAGCGGCAGCCTGGGGTTGAGCTGTAGGTTGTAACTGCTGCTGAAATTGCCACATCCCATTGTTTTAAGGGGATGCAGGCAGAAGGAGAAGCTGAAATATGAAAAACTGTGAAATGAGCTTCAGTTACAGTTGAGGGACATTTGACAGGGGTTAGGGTGACTGCCTGGTTTAGAGATAAAAAAAAAATGTGAGTGGGACATTTCTAGGTGGATGGAAAAGACAAGGATCCAAAGGAGTAGGAATCTCCGGAAGCTACCTCACTGTCCAGAAAAGCCGGAGAGGAAGGAGACCGACATGGAACCAGTAAGAGTTTGCCTGGCAGGAATCATCCCAGGGAGGGGAGCTTCTCAGCACACACAGCAGAGAGTGCTGTCCTTGGATGGCACGCCCACTTACTTCATCTCATGTTAAAGGGGCATGACTACACAGGGAAGGTTAACAAATATTTACAGAGATCTAAGGATGTTTTATGAAATCTGCAAAGAAAGAAATAAAATAAAGAGATTAGTAACAATACTCATATATTGCCTTTACATAGGTTTGACAACTTATAAAACACTTTAACTTTCATTTTCTCTTACTTCTGAGATTAGGCTGTGTCTCGTATACTGTATATGTTATGTGTATATGTGTGTGCGTGTGCTCCTGATCAGTTGGCACACAGCTCTTGTTTTACTGTGTACTTATTGAATAATGGCTCTATGCAAATGTTACTTTAATTCCAAGCATCCAGGAGAATTGAGGTAATAATGGCCATCTTTGTATCTTCTGTCTTTGGGAACTGAGAGGAGCTCAGTAAATGCTCTTGTAGGAAATATTTTCTTTATTTTGCAAATGAATACATTGAAACTCAGGCTGGTGGAGTGGCTTCCCAGTGTGAAAAGATAGGTTCCTGATCTTGGCACTCAAACCCTTGCTTGTACACAAGCAAAGAGAAAGTCAACTTAAGTATTTGAGAGGAGCATGAACAAGAGGGACAGCCCTGAAAGATAGCTAAGAAAATACTGAAAGGAAGGGGAAAAAAGCACAGAGGATGGGCTGTGGGAAGTTCTAGAATTTCTTTTACCTTTTCTAACCTTGATGTCAGTGGAGATTAGGTTCACCTATAAATTAATTAGGGTACTATACAGCTATTACACAACTATCAAATGAGATTAAGCTAGAGGAAATTAGCCTGTTTTGAGCACCTATGTGGGGCAAGCAGTGTTCTCTTTGGATTATGTACATAATTTAATTTACTCCTTATCCTGGGAGATGGAACTATTGTCATCCTCATTTTAAAGATGAAGAATCAGATACTAAAAGAACCTACATAGTTTTCCTAAAGTTCCACAGTAAACAAGTCTATCCTTTATAATTCCGTGTCACTCCAACTGTAAACTATAAGCTTATTGAATCAAGTAAATATCAACTGTTTACTATGAGAACCTACTATTCAGTGTGAAATTTAGACCTGCAAGAGGCAATTGCAATTAGTAAAACCTGCTAAGACATTTCCATGTGCTAAGAAAATATTTCGGGAAGTAGCACCTACTAGCAGCAGGAGGCTTTCTGAAGGAATGATCTTCAGACAGTCTTACCATTTTTTCACTGTATTTTCAAAATTTAAAAAGTGGATGTCTTCAGTTCAAGCTATCTGGATGAATGTCTCAACTGTCCACATCACCTAGGTCTCCGCTTCATTGCCTAGTCATGCAAGTATAACTTCAAAATTGAAAGTGTTACAAGATCAATGATCTTACCGATGGCAGAGACCTGAATGTGAATTGATTTTATAATGATATAATTTACCAGCAAATTCTTTCCAGCTCTACTGTGGAATCATCTACATGCAATGCTCTGTGACACTCTGATCAATAGCTCTCATAGTCTCTATAATGCATGTGGCTTATTCTGTCTTTATTCCTAAAGGTATTGACTTTCCTTTCTTATTTCACTTTTCTATGTAACAGGATTTCAGACTTTTGTCTGTATTATATCCTTGAATCACACTGACATAGAGTGTATAAATCTGGCTCTGTCACTTCCAGTCCTAATTTGTATATGTGGCCATCATTACTATGTCATCTACATCTCTTCTACCACATACTTATTTTTAAGACCATGTAGTAAGTGAGGGACACAAAATTCCACTAAGCACCTAAGTACATTTCTGGCCTTGCTTAGCTATCTTCATCTAGCTTTTAATCTCCATGAATGTTCAATGACTTTCAGTTTTTAAAGTGAAATGTTATGGTACATTGCCAGGTACATGATAGTTAAAACACCCACAGTCTTTTGGCAAGAAATAAATCAATGAATGTTCGTGTGGGTGAACAATGTCTTAACAAGGGAACTGTATGTGTTCCAATGAAAGGTTTTATGAAATTGACTTGATGAAGGTATTTTATTTGGCTATGTAAAGAAAGAGTCCATCAAAAACCATCAAGGCAGCATTATTGCCGTCATGATTTTTACATGTCCCTAGCAATTAGCCATGTCCTTGAGGAGTTGTTTATAACAGTTATCTTCAATTCAAGACAAATATGTGACAGTCACATTGTCAGGAAAAATCTTCCCAAGTCTGTTCAAGAAAGGATTGTTTTGCTTTTTTTCACTTCAAGAAATATCTAGGAGTATGTGCAGACAAGAACAATTTTGGGTTATAGTAAGGACAAAAAGAAGCATAGAAAAGTCTAGTATTTCTGTTTAAAAGTTATTTTACTCTATATGGCACACCAATTAGATATATTGATATATACATGTTTAAAAGAGGAAAGGTAAATCAAGTAATTTCTCTCATGCCCAAACTTGGATTTTTAGAAGGTGAAAAGTACAGAGCTTATCTGATAAGGAAAGAAGGGCTTTCCTTCAGCTTTGCTGTCATAGGGGATGCATTAGGTCCCTACAAAATCTAGCTCATGAATAGCAGATTTTTCATATTTTAAAAAAATGAAAGTAAGTAAGATATCCTTAAATGACTGTTGCCAGAAACAATTCCATATTAAGAAGTATTATTTAGCAATCATAAATGATCTACAGCCATGTAAACACATAAATGTATATTACTGGGTGTAAGAAGCTAATCTGAAAAGGCTGTATATTATATGATGACATTTACATGACATTTTGGAAAAGCAAAACTGTAGAGTCAGCAAGTAGATCAATGGTTTCCAGCAGTTTCGGGCTGGGACGGGTGAAGACACAGGGGCCATCCTGGGATAATGAAACTACGACTATATCCATGATTAGAGTATACGTGATACTGTAATCATAGAGACTATACATTTGTCAAAACCCATAAGACTTTAGACATAGAACAAAAACTGAACCTTAATGCATAAAAATTAAAAAATAATTTAGGAGACCATTTTATCTGTGAATGGAATGCAAACTGTACAAAATAATGTGACCACGTTATATATGAATGAAGCCAACTCACCAAAAAGGGTGGGAGAAAAAGGTACTGACACTGTTTAAGTAATTCTAGAAATGAGTGGTGTCTATGAGACTCAAAACACACAAAACTGTAAATTAGCATTACAGGTGAGTTAACAAAAGTATTTTCCAATATTGGGTTACAATATAAGAATTCTGATGCCATTATCTATACATACTAAAATTGAATAACAGATATTGGCTATTACATATCAGAGGAGGAGGCTAGCAAGATTTACATAGTAATACTCTGTAATTGAAGGCATCTATAGTGTATTTAATATATCCGCTTAACATATTGTATCTATGAGTTTGTATTTAATATAGATGTACAAGGTTACATACAGAAATATTTTAGATATATGCACATCATGGTTTAAATCTCTATATAAAATATTTTCTTTCTTTGTCATCTGAGAGAGCCTGGAAACATGACCACCCAGTAGCAATGTGCAGATATCTTGGTTTCTAATGCCACTTTTCAATAAAAGGAACTAGGAATCCTTGGAGAAATAGTTGATTGTACGAATGGTGTTAGAAAATATGCAAGATAAGCTGGGAGCATCTTGTAGTGATAGAAAAAGAAAGTAGTGAAAAAGCCCTTAATTATGATAATACATCAAAGGGACACAGCAGGCAACTAAATGGCTCTCTATACCCAAAGCCAAAACAGTTCAAGCAGAAATACATACATAAAGTAATAATTTGTTGCCATAAGTCTATATTTACATTAATACAAGATTGAATAAATAAATTAATGGGAGATAAGAGACAAAACTCTCTAGGCAGATAAATTCCAAATCATCTATGTAGATACTTTGTCCTCAAGAAGGTGGAGTGAGACTCTTCATTCCTAGGTGTGAATGAATTCTTTCCAGAAGGCACAGGATGGAAAAGGGAAAACAAATGTAACTTTTCAGTGAAGAAACCTGACAAACTCTACTTCTGTCTGACAACCAAAGTCAGAGTCAACAGTGATAAGTCTGCTGATTGTCTCTTGATATATGATAAATTCATACGTCATATGAATTCTTCCTCAAAACATATTATCTCTGTCTAATCATGAGGAAAGGATTAGAAAACCCTAATTGGGAGGCATTCTACAAGACACCGGAGCAGTATTTCTCATAATTTTCAAAGTCATCATCATCAAGGAGCATCTGAGACGCTCCTGCAGATAAGAGGGGCCTGAGGAGTCATGGCTGCTCCAAGTAAGGTGTCATCCTGGATGAACATCTGAAACAGAAAAAGAAAATTAGGTAAAAGCAGAGGACATCTTCAAATTATGGACAGAAGTTAATAAATAATTCAATATCATTTTATTAATTATAACAAATATACCTTTCCAGTGTAAGATGTTAATGATAACAAAAATTAGATGGGGGTGTATGAGAACTCTGTAGTAGGTTTGCAATTTTTATGTAAGTCTCAAACATCTCTAAAAATGTTTATTTTAAAAATAACAGGAAAATTTTGTCAAAATTTATTTAAAATGAACTTAAAAAATTAAAAATAATAAGCATATCTTGTACTTAGAACATAGCTACAGAGATTGAGAAGGAAAAGAAGGTTTTCTCCCTTTTCTAAGGTCAAATTTTGGAGAGAGAACAAAAAGAGGAGTAGGGTGCATTATATCTTCTCTGTCGTTCTGTGTATACACACATGCATATGTATGTATGCAAATGAAAGATTAAAAATATCATGTCAGAAATATTATTAAGTATAAAATGTATGATTTCCTTAAGCAGGACATTTGACCATTGATATCTTCAAAATTTTACTTTCACACTTGTCGTTTCATTTTTTTGTGCAGGTACATCCTCAGTCTTTCAAATGCACATTTTTGCTTGTGATCATCTTTCCATTGTGCTTTAAAGTAATTTTTGTGAAACCACAGATAAGTCAAAAATCTGTGTTCTCTTCAAATATGAAAATATCCATCATGAAACCAAGGCAGCGCTGACAGCTCAAAATATCAAGTAAAGGTTTGGGAAGGATGGGCTGATGAACACACAGTAAGTTGATGGATTGAAAAGTTCCATTCTGGTCATTTTAGTCTTTAAAACGAGCCATGTGTGTACCCTGAGACCAAGGTGGATAATAATGAGCTGAGAGCTGTAGTGGGAGCAAATCAATCTTAAACTACATGTGAATTAGCATCAAGGTTTGATCTTACTACTCTAACAATACTGGACCATTGGAAACAAATCAGCAAGCTGGATAGATGAGTTCTGCATGAATTTAGTGAGGACCAGAAGAGAAATCACCTTGAAGCTTCTTTTTCTTTGCCATCACAACATAAGGTGAACCATTTTGCATCCTATTATTATGTGTGAAGAGAATGGATTCTTTTTGACAATTGAAGCTTTAGCCATAATGATCAAATAAAGATGAAGTGTCAAAACACAGCCTAAAACCACATATTCATTATAAAAAGCTAGGGATGTCTGTGTGGTGATCCAGCACTGGTACTATCCACTATGGCTTCATGAAACTTGGCCAATTGATGACAGTGGATGTTACTGCAACCCATTAGATGAAACAATGAGGATGCTTGTGATCAAGCAGCCAAGATTGGTCTGTAGAAACAGGCTGTTGCTATTCAAGTCAACACTTGACCACATGTCTCACAAATAGCTCTGTTCAAACTACAGAAACTGGACTTAGAAACTTTCTATCATCCTTGAGCAAGCACAAGACCTCATCTGTACTAAAAACAGAAAAAAGTAGCCAGGCTCAGTCTCACCTACTCAGAAAGCTGACACAGGAGGATGACTTGAACCCAAGAGTTTGAGGTTGCTGTGAGCTAAGCTAATGCCATGGCACTCTAATCTCAGTAGCAGAGTCAGCGGAGTGATACTTACCAAAAAAATAAAAAAAGAGAGAGAGAAATGAACAAATAATACTTTAGATTTTACATATGCAATGGTGAAATATATAGTACAGTAAATTATTTTGCTAGTCAAAGAAAAAGCAAAATTTACAAAAATGAAATGGATTCTTGAAACAAATAAATCTAATAACTGAATTCCTGGTAATTCTGCATAAATAAACATAAAAACTCTCTAAAGACCAGACCTGCCTGGCAAAAGCAGCAAAAGCAGTAATAGCAGAAGGACTTCTGCCCTCATCTGAGTTTTGACTCCCAAATCACATTGGGGAGACATTGATTGGTCAAACCTAAATTCTGTTTTTAATCACAGGTTCCAGGAAGTCTATAAATATAGTTTTTAGATTTACATTCTCTATATTATAGAAAGCACATTAGGCCTAGAAAGGGCTGATAGTTTCAAGGCTGAAAAGTGCTTATATCAAATATTACTGAGTATGCAGAAAAAAATGAGATCGGAGATATGGTAATTATATTTGAAAATACAAACATCTTTACGGCTCTTGACAAATGCAGTTTTTTATCAAACTCATGGGAACAGAAACCCTAAGTGCTTGATTTGTCTTGCCATGGGACATACAAGAATGAAATTCTAATGAGCAATTACTAGATATCTTAACACCCAACCTATGGGTCCCAGTGAATATTGGACCTGATGAGATCTATGGAAATAAGAGTCCAAAGATTATGAAGTGAAGCTCAAGGGTTGGAAGTGCCTTGTCCTCAAGGTATGGCAGCCAGTGTTTTACTAAGCAAACCCAGAGAGATATATTTATTAACAGAATAAGATGTTTTTAGTTCATGATTGCCCAAAGTGAAAGTGGGAAGAGGACTAAACATCAAACTTCACATTAACAATTAAGTCCAAACTACAAAGACAAATAGTTATTTAGAATTTTTGAACCAAATGTGATTTTGTTTCAAACAAAGGTCTCGAAGTTTCCATAAGGAAGACTCTGAATTGATAGTGGGTACATCAGGGCCTCCTCCTTCACCATGTGAATGGTGCATGATACAGAAGTGAGAGGGATTGCGGCTATGGGAACCTCCATTGTAGAAAAGAAAATATTAGAAAATTAGCTGTATGATTGAGTAAAACATTACTTTCATCCATAATCCCTCTTCGGGTTGGGCAAAGTGAATCAACACAACAACTAAAGTAGTTCACAAGATTCTACTTCTAAAAATTTGCTTTTTACCTAATTAGAAAAGAGTATTCCAAGATGTAACATAATGTTCTCTCTTCCTGGCCCCAAAGTAATTACAAACATAAATATTTTCTGTGAACACAATTTTAAAATTGATCCTTTCCTTCACTACATATCACGATGTTTCCATTCCATTTTATTTACATCCTTCAACACATGATTCCCCCCCCCACACACACACAAATCAACATTTTAAGTGTCGAGGGCAAATAGGGAGGGTAAGCTTTGCATAATTTTTCTTGGATTTCTAAGAAATGTATTGCAAATGACAAAAAATAGCATCATACTTCCTACCTAAGACAGCACAATATATTTTTTCTCTTTCTCTCTCAATTTTCCTGCCATCATTTGGTTATTTTATTCTTCTAACTCCTAGGCTTACGTGTCTCTGTAAATTTCCTCTTTTCTTCTTTCAGTACGGCTATATGAGAACGCTTCCCTTCCCTTTCCTTTTTGGTAGCCTCTGTTTTCTCTTCTTTCCCTTTTTACCCATTTTGCTCCAGTGTCTTACTCTAATTTACTCCCCTGCTCAGAGGGACATTTCCCAGAGGAAATTTTTCCAGGATCAACTTTCATTTGGGGTCAAATTTTGTTATGTTCTGCCATCAAATATTGTCATGGGATTTACTAATGATGAAGAGATGATTAATATATATTTGCATAACCAATTTTATTCCTTTGACTTTTATCCTTTTCTAAGTTATATTTCATTTCCCAAACCAAGCTTTAAGTATCTAAGTTATGATGAATTATTTATGAGAGTTTGTTTATCCCTTTAAAATACTAGCATACGATGCTACCAATTATCTCAATAACTGATTTTCCAAGGGCAGTGAAATAGAGATTCTAAGAATTAGCTGCTAAATAAGACTAATAACTGAATAATTGAGTTTTTTTCCTTTGTAAACATTCAAAACCTCTTTTTTGCGGGAAGTTGAGATATTTTTCACAGTTGAGATATTTTCCTGAGAATTGTCAGAATGCTTTTCCTATTTATTGTATTCCCTTTACATACAGGTAGGTGATCTTCAGAGTATTTTTTGTATAGTTTTCATTATACAGTGAACACTGATGGGAGAAAAATCTGTAATTGTCAGAGCTAGACATCAGTAAATTCTTCCTTTTCCTGTCTCTGGGTACCAGCATCTGCAGCAGAGTCCACGAACATGGCAGTACTTCATTATAAAAATATGTAAAATAAGGTTTTTCAGCAAAAGAATTCACCTGTAATTATAAATATAAATCCCTAAGTATCTGTGTCCTGAAGCACTCAAAATCATATTAAGATATAATAATACCTACAGATATTAGTTGAACAGTATTTGTGGCATTTTTCACCTCATTTCATTAGAAGAATAGGTATAAAATGTTGTGGTTAACACACCCAGAAATAAAACATTTGGATATTGTTTTCTATCTGGTTTATGAAAGGTTTAGTTACATTGTCAGGGTCACTTAAATATGCAGCGACACCTCAGTTGTCCTTAGCCATATTCCCTCTCCTTCCATTTTTGTATTCTCTTGATTCATCTCTGAGGACTGACAGGTCTTTTAAGTATCAAGATGTAGCAAACGAACATGAAGAAATGATTTATGTTTTGAGTGATGAAACTATTATGAATAATAGTAGAAAATTTGTGAACAGAAGATCCATTCTGCTCTTCTCCTGCAGCTGTCCTCCGACCTCTCATGACTTTCCTTATTATCTGTAACTAGCATCCAGGATTAATGATTCACTGCAGTCAAAGCTTGACAAGACTAATGCTGACCCCATTCTTCTGCTTCTCTCCCACCTCAGGATCTTTTTATTTATTTATTTTTTCTCTCTCCTCTCTCTTATCAAAATTGGAACTCAGGAGCAGAATATTCAGACTTTGATCATCCTGAGTCAGACTGTCTCTAATCAATTTAGGTTTGGGGATGCTCGCCTATGTGACTTTTCCCTAAGTAAAGTCCACATGGGAACAAAACAGTGTCTGATTTTTTGTCTTGGAAACTTTATATTGGTTTGTTAAAAAGGGGAGACTAGACTGGCTGACCAACTTCCAATGCCCACCAGGTAAATAAAAACTCCTTGTTCATACCATTTGCTGTATAGTTTTTTTTTTCCATTTTTCATTAGGTCCTGCTCCATTTATAAGCTTTCAGATTGGCTGCTATTTTTTTCCATATAAAAATTCCTCTAAAGGTAAATGATGGTGTGTGTGTTCGTGTGTGTTTTTATGTCTTTGAATTTAGGATAAGCTTCACCCAGGGAATAAAGTCTCGAGAATGCTAATCGCCGTCATACGAAAACACACACATGCAACAGGTGAATGGAGAATAGTATAAAATTACACTTAAAATAAGCACGTGATATTATGAAGAATCTTCTATGTTGATCAAAAAATATATACAAAAGGTAAAAAAAAACCCAAACCCCAATTGCTCATCCCTTTCTCGGTAAGAGCTGCCTCTCCCTTCTGTGGGGTGAGCCTCCCTGCCGAAATAACAACAGAGTTTTGATCTTGAGCAGAATAGTGTTGAGCAAAGAGCTGTGGGGTTGGTGTCAAATGGTTTGAGTTTAATTATACCTCTGCTCAATTCTGATTCTCCAAAACCTTGGACAAGACACTTGACTCTCTCCAGCATTGATTTTTCTAATTCATAACAAATTGAGCTTTATTATTTATCCAACCACCTCCCTAATTTGTTATGAAGTTGAAATGGAACAATGTAAGAGGAATTGCTTAATAAGATGTAAGACTATGATAATGTAACATTTCTGTTATTTTAAATAAAAACTCTATCATTAATTAATGATTGAGTTTACCCCCTGCTGTCTACACAGTCATTCCTCACATGAAATCAGAGAGGAAAGCAGAATTAACTCTGTTTCCAGGAAAAGTGGCTTACTCTCTGGGCTGGTGTTTAGCACAGAGGAGGGGGCTCTTATTCAAAGGACATGGCCTGGAAGGTGCTGGGCTGAACACAACCCTGGAAGTACTTAAACGTGCCTTCATTAAGCCCATGCAGTACTTCAGAGGCAGCGAGTGTTCAGATTCATGCTTGCCCACAGGGTAAGTGGCTTCCATCTACATCCTTATGACAGGCTTGGTGCACAGGGCCATGTTGACTGCATAACCCCTACAAGAGTTGAACTTGTGACCCTCTCTATTTGTCAAATATTTACTGTCTCTATGGAAAGCCCTACACAATCTGAAGGAATCAAGAACAGAAGTCTAAGACTTAACATATGTCTCCTCAGATCAGACTAATGCTCTCATGGAAAAGTGAAATTAAGTAAGTGACAAATTGCAATATATAGCTGCATTTCATAAATTCCATAAGTGTTGTTAAAAGAATAAGGGCTGAGAGAGAAATCATATCCAGTTAAGCTGATGTGGAATGATGAGGTGGAATAGAAAGTATCTTCCACTTGAAGAGCATGAGAAATTTTAGAGGGTGGAGAAGAAAGGGTTGGGATCACGGGAAGGTATTGTACCCAGAATGCCAAAACACTTTCTGAGAACAGATTTACTTTTCAAATGCCTGAAAGCATCTGTGGTACCATCAGACCACATTTCTAGTTTTGCATTGCAAATTACAAATAAAATACCCTCATGGGATCAACTGATAGTATATGTAATTGGTCTAAATATAATACACACTGATATGTTGAGTCCTATTATTATTATTATTCATGCTACTATGATTAAATATATCCTAAAAATAATTGTTTTAATTAGATTAGTTTGATCAGAGTGGCAACTGTCACAGCATTGTGGCAAGAGTTGTGGTACTCTGACCTGGTTGATGTCCATGACAGATCTGTCAAAAAGTTTTACTTATTTGATATTTTTGTTTTTTGATTTTTTTTAAATTTTTATTAAATTATAAATTGTGTACATTGGTGCAATCATGGGGCACAATGTGCTGACTTTATATGCATTCTGAAATATTTTCATTGAACAATTTAACATAGCCTTCATGGCCTTTTAATCACTATATGAAAACATTTATATTCTACATTTAGTAATTTTCACCTGTA